>PVIC010021092.1:0-28894 GCA_004025085.1 Thryonomys swinderianus | reverse complement strand
TCTTGGCCACACACTTCCCCCACCATGATACTCTGTCTCACCATAGGCCCATAACCATGAAGCCAGCTTTCTAGGGAGTGGCCTCTGAAACCAACAGTCCAGCTAAATCTTTCCTTTTATAAGTTGATTATCTCATGTAATTCTTTCACAGTGGTAGAAAGCTGAATGGAAAATATGGAGAATTAAAAATAAGAATACTAATTCTTCCTGAAATTAGGAAAAAATATGATCCCATGTGCCTTAATAATGTAATTTCTGTGTTCTTATGATAGAGGGTCATAAAGAATCAGAGCACAGAATGGCTGGGAATTTAACTCAAGTGATATTGCACCTACTTGGAAGCACAAGGCCCCAAGTTCGATCCCCAATGCCACAAAAAATAGAAAAATTAATAAATAAAAAATCAAAACACAAATCAGCCTTCAGAGATTTCACATGGAATCTGCTACTGCTAAATTCACAAGGGAGGTGAATTAAATGCTCAGATAAGTGAGAAACTTTACACTTGGTAAAACCAATCTGATTTTGAGGTACACACACACACACACACACAAACACACACGACTAAATCTGAAAACAATGTTGTGAACATAAATATATAAACAAATAAAAATATAGACAAGAACCTGCCCTGAGTGAGAGGCACCTCTCTTCCACTCCATCAGGTGGACCAGTGAGGGTGTTACCCTCCTCAGCAAGTATGCAGACTCACCTTAGGTGAGCAACGCTGCCAGGGAGCATCCAGGCCTGGGCCTTGTGCTTGGCAGCCCTGAGGCAGGGGTGTGGGGGCACCAAGCCTGCTCTTCACTTCTCTCCCTACATCCTGGCACTGCAGAGGCAGACTGAGCAATAGCTCTGATCCTGGACACGGACAAAGACCAGGAGAGAGAGAGACGAACTAGACCTCACAACTGAAAAGTTAATTGATAGGATATGAGAAGGATGGAAAGTCAAGTGTGATTCTTATTGAGGAGTTCAAAGTAAATTAATAGTGAAGTGATAGAAAACTGATGCAGATGTTTGGCTCCTTTGTCAGTGATAAGGTGGCTTAGTGTATCTGGATTGTTTCTAGATCTTCTAATCTATTCCACTGGTCCTCAGGTCTGTTACTTTGGCAGTACCATGCAATTTTTTTCACAGTGGCTTTATAGTAGAGGTTTAAGTTGGGGAGTGTAATAATCCTTGCCATGTTGTGGTGGCTTAGAATTGGTTTTGCTATTCTAGGTCTCTTGTGGTTGCAGATGAATTTTTGTTTTATTTGCTCTAGCTCTGTGACGTATACTGTTGGAATTTCAATTGGAATTGCATTGAATCTGTATAGTAGTTGTGGGAGTATAGCCATTTTGACAATGTCTCTACCCAGGAACAAGGGATGTATTTCCACTTTCTGAAATCCTGTTCTACCTTGTTTTTTAGAGTCCTATAGTTTTCAGAGTAGAGAAAAGACAGCCTCTTTAACAAATGGTGCTGGAAAAAATGGGCTTTAACCTGCTGGAAACTAAAGCTAGATCTATATCTTTCACCATGTACAAAACTAAATTCACAATGGATTCGAGACTTAAACATTAAAACAGAAACGATGAGCCTGCTGGAAAACAGGTTAGTTAAAACTCTTGGAGACAATGACTTAGGCAGAGACTTTATGAATAAAACCTCTATAGCAGAAGAACTAGCAGAAAGAATCAACAAATGGGATCTCATCCTACTGAAAAGCTTCTGCACAGCAAAAGAAGTCACTGGCTCTGGTAAGAGACAAGCAACAACATGGGAAAAAATCTTTACTGTTTATCAGAAAAAAGGCCTACTATCTACAATATGTAAAGAACAGATCAGCCTCCCCAAGTTTAAAGGCCCAATTCAAAAATGGATATCTGAAATGAACAGACACTTCTCAGTGGCAGAAGTCAAAGCAGCTAAGAAGCATATGAAGAAATGTTCAATATCACTGGTCAACTGAGGGATGCAAATGAAAACAACACTGAGACTTCATCTCACTCCACAAAGAATGGCCTCTATTACACAATTAACCAACAATAAATGCTGGTGTGGCTGTGGGGAGAAAGGAACCCTTCTCCACTGTTGATGGGATTGCAGACTTGTACACCCATTGTGGAGATCTATGTGGAGATTCCTCAGAAAACGAGGATGAGAGATCCCATTCGACCCTGCTATCCCCCTGCTAGAAATATACCCAAAGGAATTTTTTAAATCACATTGGAAGGACAGATGTACACCCTTGTTCATAGCAGCTCAGTTTGTGTTAGCCCAATCTTTTAAACAACCCAAATGCCCATCAAGTTGAGAGTGGGTAAAGAAGATGTGGTTTTTTTTTATTAAATGGAGTATTACTCTGCCATAAAGAATGACAAGATTCATTCATTTATGTACAAATGGATACATGTGGAGGACACACTAATAAGTGAAATAATTAGATCAAAGATACGCAAATACCAAATCTTTTCTTTGTTATGAGTACCTGTAGATGTAAATGAGTTTTAGAATGTATGATTGTTTTTGTAAAATAGGAAATATCCAAAGGGAATTTGGTGTGGGAACTTAATGAGGGGAAGGAATAAATATTATTGTGAAAGAAAATAAAAGATCATTTATATAGGAGTGGGGGCCTCTGGGTGGGTAGGGATGTGGGTAAAAATGAGAATTAACTTGTGTCATATACTGGTACAAATCCCCCAACGTTGTGTGTGATTGTGAGCTGTATATACAATGTACCAATAAAGAATACAATTTAAAAAAAACTGATGCAGAAGAGAAAATCAAAAGGAAGATAAATGGGAAAAACAGGAAATAAAAAAAAACAAAAAGGAGAAAAATATCACATCCCCAATCTACACCTTTAAATTAAATTAGATGAGAAATTCAAAGTGACTCCATCTGCAGTCAAATTCCACTCCTTCCGGGTCAATAAAACACACATTCTGTGCTCCCAAATGACAACAGACATAGGACAGGCTGGACCCATGACCCTGTCTTGAGCTCCCCTTCATTTTCCTTGAAGGGCTCCAAGCTCGACCTTCATCATTCCAGCAACCATTGTCACCAATATACTTGAATAGTCAAACATTTCTCGCTTTGTCTCCTCCACTCCTCACTCAAACCTGGAAGTGGTAACCTTAGCAAGAAATCACAAGGAAAGAATAAATATGATTTAATAAGAGAAAGAAAACATTTATATAGGGTGTGGGGGTTTTAGGATGGGCTGGGATATGTGTAAAAATGAAAATTAACTGGTGTCATATACTGGTACAAATCTCCCAATGTCAAATGTGATTGTGAGCTGTATATACAATGTACAATAAGTAATTCAATTAAAAAAAAGAAATCATGAAACTCGAAGCATACAACACATTCATTTCTCACTGAAGCCAATTGTAGTGGTTACTCAGGGAACCAAGGTCTTCTGCAGAGAGCTCCCTACATCCTGTGGCTCTTGAAAGACTGTACCTGCAGCTGGCAGGAGGAGGAAGGAGACAGGGTTTGGAAGTGCTGCTGTCAGCCACATGTCCACTGCTGACCACTGAGGAAGCTGGAAATGAGTTTGGTGATAAGAAACCTCTCATTAGCAAGAATAGACAGAACTCCTACTAGCAAAAGAAAACTTCTGATTAATTTCATTAATTGTCAAGTAGTTGAAGTTATCACTGGGGCTATACTGTGAATTTAGAGCATTAAATAACCACTCCTGTGGTCCAAACTGGGCCTCACAGGACAGGAACTGACAGGGTCAGACTGTAGATGGTGCTGAGAGCTCATGAGTTATTGTCCTCCATCATCCAGCACATTAGTCCTGGGGGTTAAAGTCAGACATCAACAAAGGAAGTGGTGCCCTGTGAGCTTGAGAAAGATTCTGTTAGGAGATTCTGGGTGTTCCTGGCTCTTCTCCCAGTGGGGTCTCAGTTGCCCTACTGTGGTTTAGTATGTGGTTTCACACTTCTGTCATAAAATTGTTCTTTGTGAAAATTATTTTCCACATCACATTTTATCACTCTGAAAATATAAATTTTCTATCTGGAGTTTTATGCATTTATTGAAAGATATATTAGCGTCCACCTTCACAGATACGTTGTATAGTTGTTGTCTGGTGTTTTACACTAACAAACCTGGACAGCCATCAATGAAATATAATTTAGCATATTTTTAAATACTATTACTTTTTCTTCACTTTGGGCCCAAAATGAGGAAAAATATATATTTTTAATTGAATTCTTTATTGGTACAGTTTATATATATCTCAAAATCACATATAACATTGGGGAATTTGTACCAGTATATGACACAAGTTAATTCTCATTTTTACCCATATCCCTACCCACCCACACCTCCTCACCCCCTTTATACATGCTCTATTATTTTCTTTCTGTATCATATTTATTTCATCCCCTCATCACATTCCCACACCAAATTTCCTATGGAAATTTCCCACTCTACAAAAGCTGTCATACTTTCTAGAGCTCACTTGCATCTACAGGTGTTCATGCCAAAGAGAAGATCTGGAATTTGTCTATCTGTGATCTATTGATTTCACTTATTAATATATCCTCCAGGTGTCTCCATTTGCACCTAAATGGATCGATCTTGTCATTCTTTATGGCAGAATAATACTCCATTTTATAAAAAAACCCACATCTTTATCCACTCTCCAGTTGATGGGCATTTGGGTTGTTTCCAAGATTGAGCTATCACGAACTGAGCTGCTATGAACAAGGGTGTACATCTGTCTTTCCAATGTGATTTTTAAAATTCTTTTGGGTATATTCCTAGCAGGGAGATAGCTGGGTCAAATGGGACCCCTAGCCCTAGTTTTCTGAGAAACACGGATCTCCATAATGGTTGCAGAAGTCTGCAATCCCACCAAGAATGGAGAAGGGTTCCTTTCCAGATGCCCATTTTTGAATTGGGTCTTTAAACTTGGGGAGGCTGATCTGTTTGAGTTCTTTATATATTGTAGATAATAGCCCTTTGTCTGATAAACAGCTAGAATAGCAAAAGCAATTCTAAGCAACCACGACATGGCAGGGGGTATTACAATCCCCAATTTAAAACTCTACTATAAAGCTGCTGTGATAAAAAGGGCATCGTACTGGCAAAGTAACAGACCCGAGGACCAGTGGAATAGATTAGAAAACCCAGAAACAACTCCGGATACACTAAGCCACCTTATCTTTGACAAAGGAGCCAAACATCCCCAATGGAAGAAAGAGAGCCTCTTTAACAAATGTTGCTGGAAAAACTGCGCTTTAGCCTCCCAAAAGCTAAAGCTAGACCTATCTCTTTCACCATGCACAAAACTAAAGTTTTGTTTTGTGGATACGAAACACAGTGGATACGAAACACAGTGGATACGAGACTTAAACATTAAAACAGAAACAATAAGCCTGCTGGAAAATAGCCTAGGTAAAACTCTTGGAGACATTGGCTTAGGCAGAGACTTTATGAGTAAAACCCCCATAGCACAAGAACTAGCAGAAAGAATCAACAAATGGGATCTCATCCTACTGAAAATCTTCTGCACAGCAAAAGAAGTCACTGGCACTGCTAAAAGACAAGCAACAACATGGGAAAAAATCTTAACTAGTTGTTTATCAGGAAAAATATATTTTTGAGTTTATGTATTCAGAAATTCTGGGTAATTGTCAAAAATTTAATGACTGTTAGGATATATATATATATATCCTATATATATATCCTATATATATATATATATCCATGTATATGCATGCACATATACATATATGTATGGTCTGTATATATTCATTTACCTAGTGGAATAGATTTTTCTCACACACTGTGTATCATTTGTCACAGATAGAATTAAAAACTGTTGATAAGAGTAGGAATCAATCTAACGAAGGAGGTGAAAGACCTCTGCTCTGTAAACCACAGCACTCTGAAAAAGGAGATAGAAGAAATAACCAGAAAATGAAAAGACATACCTTGATCCTGGTTAAGAAGGACCAACACATCACGATGGCTAAACTCTCACAACTGTTATATAGATTCAATGCAATCTTGATTGAAATTTCATGGATCTAGACAAAATTATCCAAAAATTCATTGGGAATCACAAAAGACCTACCTAGAATAGCAAATGAAATTCTAAGCAACAAGGGCACAGTGAGGGGTATTACAATCTCCAACTTGAAACTTTACTATAAAGCCACTGTGATACAAAGTGCATGGTACTGGCAAAGAAAGACCTGCAAATCAGTGGAATGAATTAGAAGATCCAGAAATAAATCCAGATTCACCAAGCCATCTATTCTTTGACAAAGGAGTCAAATATCCTCAGTGGAGGAAAGAGAGCCTCATTAACAAATGGTGCTGGAAAAACTGGCCTTTCACCTGCCAAAGACTAAAGCTAGACCTTTCTCTCTCACCATGTACAGAACTAAAATCAAAGTGGATTAGAGAATTAAATGTAAAAGCAGAAACTCTAAACCTGCAGCAAAACAGGTTAGGTAAATCTTTTGGAGACTTTGGTTAGAGAAAGACTTTATGAACAAAACCTCTGTAGCATGAGATGTAGCAGAAAAAAATCAACAAATGTGATCTCTAATTGAAAAGCTTCTGCACAACAAAGTAAACCACCAGTAGAATGAAAAGACAACCAAGAAATTGGGAAAGAATTTTTATCAGTTGTCTCTCACACAAAGGCCTACTATCTAGGATATATAAAGAGCTTAAAAAAATAGTCCTCCCTGAATTTCAAGACCAAGTTAAAAAATGGGCAGCTGAAATGAACAGACACTTTTCTGAGGAGGAAGTAAAAGCTGCCAAGAATCATATGAAGACATTGCTGGTTATTTGAGAGATGCAGATGAATACAGCACTAAGATTTCAAATCACTCCGCAAAGAAAGACTGCTATCTCAAAATTAGCCACCAACAAATGCTGGCAAGGCTGTGGAGAAAAAGGGACCCTTCTCCACTGTTGGTGGTAGTGGTACAACTTCTATGGAAGTCAGTGTGGATACTCTTAAAATAACAAGGATTAGCCGGGCGTGGTGGCTCACGCCTGTAATCCCAGCACTAGGGAGGCAGAGACAGGAGGAAGATTGCTGAGTTCGAGGCTTGCCTGGGCTACAATAGTGAGCTCAGGGCCAGCCTGAACTACAAAGCGAGACCCTGTCTCCAAAAAAAAAAAAAAAAAAATAACGAGGATTAGCGGTCCCATTTGACCCTGCTATTGCCCTGCTAGGAATATACAGAAAAGAATTAAAAGAACCATATCATAGTGACATATGTGCACCCTTATTCATAGCAGCTCAGTTTGCGATAGCTCCAATCTTGGAAACAACTCAAATTTCCATCAACTCAGACCAGATAAAGAAAATGTGTTTTTTCTATAAAATGGAGTATTACTCTGCCTTAAAGAATGATAATTTTGAGTCATTTATATTCACATAGATATAACATCATAGCATACTCATAAGTGAAATAAGTAGGTCACAGATGTGTAAATATATCTGTTCTCTGATATGAGAAACTGAAGATGTTAATGAGTTCTAGAATATACAATGGATATTGTGAAATAGAATATATTCAAAGGAAATGTGGTAGAGGGGTGAGTAATGAGGGGTAAAGAAAAAATGTGATGGTAATAAAAAAGGTAAACAAAGCTTATCTGTTTACAGGCTGGGGCTTATAGGAAGGTTAGTGGAACAGGAAAAAAATGAGAAGTAAATTGCGTCATATACTGCTACAAATTCCCAATATTGAGTGTGACCATGATATGCATATACAATGTACCAATAAAGATAAAAATTTTAAAAATAAAAAACTAAAGAAAATAGAAGGCAATCATAAGTATATGTACCAAAATTCTTTAAGGTGTGCAATCAAAAAAAATTTAATAAACAAAGATCATGAAATCACGCAGCCACTTTGAGAAGTAGCCTTACAATTTCTTATGCTATCTAAATAAAATTCTCCTTCCCTTTCCTTATTTCCCCCTATCTCCCATCCCCTTTTCCCTTTTAATATATTCACCCTGTTTCATAATTTCTATCATATATTCTGGGCCTCATTTACATCTTTAGTTTCTCATATTAGAAATGATACTATATTTACATGAAAAAAAATTGATAAAAAACAAAAATGGAAACAAACCTTATGTATATAAGGGGTTTGGGTGTGGTGAGGTTGCAGGGGATGGGGAAAAATGAGAATCAAGTTATGTACAGGCACAAAATTTCAGTGTTGACTGTAATCATAATGTATATGTTAAATGTACCAATACACTAAACATAAATAAATATATAATATATAGTATTATCTTCTGAACTGTAGAAGAAGATATATATTTCCCTATTTGCAGGTAACATAATCATGGGTATGGGAAATTCCAAACAGTCCATTAAAAGTTAAACAATGCATGAACAAATTTTGAAAAAACTTCAGGATATATATTTCACCAATTAGTAACACTCAAAAATACTAATAGTGAATGATTTGGCAAAAATTCATACAATTCCTGTGTGAGTCTGATTCACAGTTCAGAGGGCCTATGTTGGAAGCTGAGAAGTCTGTTCTCTGGAGCAGAAAATTCCACACTGGAAGCCGGGGGTGACATCCTCGGTGATGGTGAAGCCTGAAGCTCCAGGAAAGAGTCAGAAGCAAAATGTTTTTCTGTCTGCTTCTTACATCCTGGAGCCTGGCTGAGTGCTCACTGGCTCTCACACCAGCACAGGTGTCTGTCTGTGGGAAATCCCTTGAAACACAGCAGGAACTCATGGTCCCTTTAACTTGGGCAGTTCTTGCTCAAGTTGACACGATCAGTTACAAATCACGTTATATGTGAAAATAATCTATATTTTTAGATATTTTATTTTATACAGTGTTTAAAGAATACTTTGGATTTCCTATTTTTGAACTCCTACTTCAATTAGTGGCCATCTACTCTAGGCTGGATAGAGAGGTTGTGGTTTTTTAATAAAATGAAGTATTATACTGTCATAAAGAATGATACGTTTGAGTCATTCATACTCAAATGGACGCACACAGATGTGTAAATACCATATCTTTTCCCTGGTATGAGAAACTGAAAATGTAAACAAGTCCTCGAATGTAGGATAGTCACTGTAAAATAGAAAATATCCCAAGGGAAATGGGGGGTAGGGGTAAATAACGAGGGGAAAGAAAATATTGTAATGGTAAAAAAGAGGGAAACAAACTCATGTATATAGGAGGTGGGGGGCTGTAGGGTGGGCAGAAGAATGGGAAAAATGAGAATTAAGTAGTGTCTTATAATGGTACAAATTCTCAATGTTGAGTGTGATCATGATGTTTATGTAAAATGTACCTATATCACAATATTTAAAAATGCCTTGGGCCGGAGGGTTAGCTCAGTGGTTCCGGCACCTGCCTCGCAAGCGCAAGGACCTGAGTTCGATCCCCAGTAACCACATATAATGCTGGGCGTGGAGACTCACGCCCACCAACAATCAACACCGCATACCACAATGCCGGATGTGGTGGCTCACGCCTGTCATCCCAGCACTCGGTAGGCAGAGACAGGAGGATTGCTGAGTTCGCGGCGGCTTGCCTGGGCACCATAGTGAGCTCAGGGCCAGCCTGAACTACAAAGCGAGACCCTGTCTCAAAAAGCAAAAAAAAAAAAAAAAAAAAAAAAAAAAAAAAAAAAAAAAAAAAAAAAAAAAAAAAAAAGCCTTATCTACAAAAGCCTTGTTTTCCATTTTTGAACACATGTGTGTCTGATATATTTTACTTACAGTATGGTCTTGAGGTAAATCTATTTAGTCAAAGATGTTTCAAGCTTATCTTTCTGGCAGAGTAGTAGTACACCACTGTTTTGAAAAATTGCATCTGCTTCATCCATTCCTCAGTTTTGAGCATTTAAGCTGCTTCTAAAATTTAACCCTTACAAACTGTGCCACTCTAAACATGAGTGTGCATGTATTGGAGTGATATGATGTGTTTAATCCTTTAGAAAAGATACCAAGAAAGGGAATAGCTGAATCTAAGGGAACCTCTACATCAGGGAAGTGCACTTCCTGTGAGCCTCTGGGATTTCCTCTTCACCCAGAGCTGAGCATCTTGACTTCCTGTGACTTCCTTGTCCAATTATTAATCACATGGCCTTCACAGCTACTCATGCAGGAGAGATGCTCTGTTCTGTTCACAGCGGTGGATCATGAAGGGTGCCTGTTACCTGGACTGAGTGGGTTACTGATAGGACACAGCTTCTTCCCCAGACCCACATTCCACACAGCAGCAGGATACAAATCACCGAAGTATTTATTGAACTGCTACCTATGCACTTGGACAAGCACAAAGGGTTAGTGTTAAAAGACCTGGAGCTCTCTGTGGTGGGCCCCTTGAACTGCATGGAGATCAGGGTCACCATTTTCCCTTGGCATCTCTTCATGACCATCAGTGACACCTCACGCTCCTGCATGAAAGTCATTGTCACCCACACCCTCTGCCTTTTGAGCACTAGCCCTTACTTGTCCTGTGTTTGGCTGCCACTCGCCTCAGATATGACTTGTTTGTAGATGGTATCCTGCTAAGACTGGGATCTTACCAAGATGTGGATGAGGTTGATTCATTCTGTCTAATTTTTGTAATAGAGACACTGGTGAGGAAAAGGGCAGGAATACCAAAGCCCCATATCTGATGAATGATGATCATGAGAGTCCTGGGAGGTGGGGCCAGGAAGAGTCTGCATCACCACCATGCACAGGACCTTCGTAAAAGGTCTGTCCAGAAAATAAAATTACAGACAAATCACAATGGGCTGACAAAGCCAGGATGGAAACCCTTAGCGTTTTCTCTACACAGTCATCAAGTGCATCACCAACACATAATAACTGAGAGGAAATAAAATAGAAACCAGGGAAATCCCAGACCAGCAGCACCAGATACAGCAGACCCCACAGTGCAGCTACAGGTCACAGGAGAGCACATCGCGCTGGCTCAGCCTCTTATACCACCAGCCACACAGACATGCAAATCACACTGGGAGCTGCCACAAGAAATCTCTGTCACCAGCAGGGCCAGTATGGAGTCTCCTGCAGGCGCAATGAAGATGCTGTGAACCTTTCTCTGCCTGGTGGCGGCTCCTCTGGATGAGAGTCCTGGGTTTCTAGTTGTTTACAGGGGCCTGGGAATGGGAAGGACAGACTCACCATGACCCTCCTTGTCCTCAGGTGTCCTGTCTGATGAGACACTTCAGGAGTCAGGACCCAGCCTGGTGAAGCCATCGCAGACCCTGTCCCTCACCTGTATTGTCACTGGGGAATCTGTCGGTAGTTATGGGTGGAATTGGATATGGCAGCCTCCCTGGAAAGCTCCACAGTGGATGGGGTACGTATATGGAGTTTCAGGGAGCACATACTACAACGCAGCTTTCCAGGGCCGCATCTCCATCACTGCTGACACAACAAAGAACCAGTTCTCCTTGCAGCTGAGCTCCGTGACCACCGAGGACACTGACGTTTGTTTCTGTGCAAGCGGCACAGTGGGAGGACATCCGTGAGAGCCCACACAAAAATTTCCCTTCACGGGTCCTCTTGACCAGCAGGGGGAACCAATGATCACCAAATTCAGACCAAGACCCCAGGACAAACACAAAGTATATAGTTCATCTACTGCGACGGGGGTGAAGCTCACTACCCATCAAGCCCACCTCCACACTGATGTTCTTATCCTGTGTGTGAAAAACACTTCAGAATTCTTTTCCAAAGATTTCACTCTTAATTCAAATGTTCTTATCAACTGAATCAATGTCTGGCACATTATAAGGTACTTGCTGGTGGAAATATGTAGCATCTCACCCAGTGTTCTTAAGCGTGTGCTCTGGGAAGTGCAACACTCCATAGGCAGATCCATTATGCTAAAAAAGGATTAATTAGAAGGGGGAAAAGTAGTAAGGGATAGGAAAGGCATAAGCACAGTGATCCTGAGATCAAATCCACAAGACTGCATGCGAGGTACATCCACATGATGTGCATGTGAACAGCTATGTGATGATCATAGTAACATGGGAGAAATAGTAGAAAACAATTACAGTTAATATGTTATTCAGACAAACTAAACTATTTGAGATAATATTACCTCAAACCTTATTCAGTATATAGAGAAAATTTACTGTCATGTCAGACGGAGCATGTATTTTAGCACATCCATCAGGAGAGGTTCCTAAGAAGTATTACTAAAATTCTTCCTGAGCCACAGTGGCTCCACGCAGCAGTGTCCTGGCTTGGTACAAAAAACATTTGTGAAAAACTAGTTGTAATTCTGGTGAAAATGGTGAGAGATACTAATTTATGTTCCAAAATTTATCATTTATGCCAAAGAATGCAGTAAGACTATTGGCTATAAATTCTGCAGTATTCTGGGGGAATCATGCTCCAACTCACTTTGTTGGTTGTTACATGAGTCTTTCTTCTTTCTGGAAGAGAATAGAAGGATGGATGAGCAAAGAGAACAACTTATCAGAGGCTCATTTACCTTATGCTTCCAGATGCGCACAAGCTTCCCCCGGCCGCTGCTGTCTTGTGGAGAGGGCATCAGTCACCTGCAACCACACAAAGTCGAAGCTTTGGTTGGTGAGACAGCGAGCGGCAGGGAAACAGTTACTCTAACAACAAAACCACATACCAACGGCCTCTAATCCATTACTCCAGTGGTGGGTTAATCAATAGCTGAACAAACTCTCATAACCAATCACTTCCCACTATTTGCATTTCTCAATATTATTATTTGAGAACTAAGTCGACAGAAGTTTGGTGCATGACTCAAACCATTTCAGTTGGTGTAAAGAGAGTTTCTGATAGGCAGAACCTGGCAACATTTGCTAAAGTAGCAACCTGATTAAAAGACATGTAGAGAACTAGATAGAACCCGCCCCATGTGAGAGAGTCTTACTTTTCAAAGAAGTGCCGCATGTCCCCAAGAGAGAGCACGGCGTGCCCGAGAAGCCCCGCCTACCCCAGGGAGCACAGCTCAGGTCAGCATCGTGCCTTTCATTTTCTCCTCCTCCTTTTCCATCGACTCATTTTTTTAAAATTTATTTTTTCCATCCTCTCGTTCCCCACCTCTCTACCTTTACTAGTATAACTATTAAAATTTGTGAACCTCTAAAAAACAGTATATGTCATACTAATGCTGTTGAATATTTTCTGTAGAGATAAAGTTGTTCCATTTAGTAGATACATACTATAGGTTAATAATAGGCAAACATTTAGTTACTCTTAGTATTCATCTCATATAGATTTATTTTAATGGACAGATTATAGCATTTGATGGTATAATATAATAATATATCATATACCAATTGGAGGTTAATTAGAAATAGTGAAAAATTTTAAAAAATCACACATGACAAATGACACAAATATCCTTTTTACTGAAGTTATAGCTGAAAAGTTTCAAAACAAGGTAAATAAAACATACTGGTAAATGAGACCTATAGAACCCCAAATACAGATGATCAGAAATGGAATTCTCCATAATATCACAGTGGGCCAAGATGGAGATGTTGGAGCAGAAATGGATTATGCAACTTGAAAGGCTCCTGTCTGAAAGACTGTGAGTGTCCCAGGCAGGTGGCTAAGGTGTGTTGTGCATCACCAGCAGCAACAGCAGCTGCATGAAGGGTCTCTTCTGAAATTACAATTTCAGCTACAGCTTGACGGTCTCACAGAGGACATCAGGAAAACCCTAATTACACACTCATCATCTCCATCACCAGCCCATGCGGAGTCACAGCGCCCAGTACAGCTTAGCCAGGGCTGGATCCCAGAGGACCAGTGCCAGACTAGACAGCCCCCATACCCAGTACCGGGTCTCAGGACCGGTCAGTGACAGTCACTGGGGCTCAGCTTCCTATATGCAGCCTCCAGACACACATGCAAATGAGGCCAGGTGCCAGCAAAATAAATTCCTGTCGCCAGCTCAGCTGTCATGGAGTCTCCATCCTGCAGGCACCATGCAGACACTGTGGACCCTTCTGTGCCTGATGACGTTTCCTCTGGGTGAGGGTCCTGGGGTCTCTCTACTTGTTTACAGGTTTTGGGTGTGGGAGAAAAAGACTTAACATGATCCCCCTTATCCCCAGGTGTCCTGTCTGATCTGACACTTCAGGAGTCAGGACCCAGCCTGCTGAAGCCGTCGCAGACCCTGTCCCTCACCTGCACTGTCACTGGGGGCTCTGTCACTAGTACTGGTGGAGCTGGATCCAGCAGCCTCCAGGAAAAGCATCACAGTGGATTGGGGGCTGGGCAGGTAGCACAAGCTACAACTCCGCGTTCCAGGGCCGCATCTCCATCACTGCTGACACAGCCAAGAACCAGTTCTCCCTTCAGCTGAGCTCCGTGACCACCGAGGACACGGCTGTGTATTACTGTGCAAGAGACAGTGAGAGAACATGAGTGTGAGCCCTGACAAAAACCTCCCTGCCATAGGTCATTTTGACCAGCAGAGGGCGCACATGACCACCAAACTCAGAGCTCTATCCCAGGGACCAATGTGGAGAGCAGCTTTCAGAGACTGGGGTGACGCTCACTACCCAACAAGCTAGTTTTGGCTCTGTCATCCACATTTCCTCGAATTGGCCCCTTGGGTATTAGCAAGGGCAGGTACTAATTTTTGCTAGTTTAGATTCCTAGGGCAGCCCTCTTTCACTGGCACAAAACCAAATATCCACTCAGCAACATAACAGTTCAGCTCTGGACTCATCCATATGACTCCTTACCTTGTGTCTGCAGTTGCATATCTAACTTGTGCACATGTTTACACATCTGAGAATTGCTCTCTGTCACCAACCTTATTGCTCTACCTCATTCTCTTCCTGCTCAGTTGCATTGAAGGCAGCCTAGGCCCTCAGGGAGCCCCTTGCGATCTTCCCTGATATCTCTTTCATTCTCACGTTCATGCATGAAAAAAAAAGAAAGATCTCATTAGATTCTCACCCTCATGACAGAGCGGCTCAGCTAAGCAAGCTCTGCATTCGTACAAAACCCATTTGGAATACAGTTATTATATATATATATATATTTTTTTTTTTTTTTGCTTTTTTGGAGACAGGGTCTCACTTTGTAGTTCGGGCTGGCCCTGAGCTCACTATGGTGCCCAGGTAAGCCGCCGCAAACTCAGCAATCCTCCTGTCTCTGCCTCCCGAGTGCTGGGATTACAGGTGTGAGCCACCACGCCCAGCATTATATGTGGTAACCGGGGATCGAACTCAGGTCCTTGCGCTTGCAAGGCAGGCGCCGGAACCACTGAGCTAACCCTCTGGCCCCAGTTATTATAATTTTTGCGAAAATGACTCAGTATTGATTGTACCTTATGAAACTTTTCACGCACACTTAACATTATAGTAAAAGAATGGACCACAATCTTCACAATGTTATGGTAAATTGTTCTCTAGTTTTTGTGGTTTGTTTGCTTGATTGGTTAGTTGGTTGGTTGGTTTCTGAGTCTATTTTCAGTTGCTGTAACAAAATAGATGAATGGATGTCTAGACAGTCTCCTTTATAAACTATAGGAGTTTATTTAGCTCTGGGGCTGCATGTCCAAGATCACAGCAACAGACTCTGCTGGCTTTTCAACAGCACTTCCCACTGCACCGTCACATGGTGGATGTTACACAGGATGACACAGAGCAAGCAGGACTGTGAAACACTCCTGTCATAATACAGGCCCCCAACAGCATGATAACACATTAATCCATGAGTGGATCGTTCCGCTCACAAGGAGCTGTCTGGGCCAAACCACCTTCTGAAGCACCCACGTTCAAATCTCACTAATTAAGAAACATTTTTCCAGCATGTAGAATTTGTGGGACAGCTCAGACCCCTTCAGTTAGGGACAAGAACACTGCTAGCAGATGGAAGCGGACAACATTTGTGTGATGGTTTTCATCTCAATGTTTCCCCCTCAAAGCTTCATAGAAATGAGGTGGGACTTTCTGTTTCAGAGGAGATGAATCTGAAATGTGTGATGATGGTGTTAGTGGGTATCATTACTAAACTGCTGCATGAGTCATTAGTTTATCACCAGCCTAATCTCAGTAGTCTCACTAAGATAAAAGGGCCAGAAAGATGGTGGCAAATCACTCTTGTTACCTTGGCTGCCTTGTGTGGGCCACACTGCTTCTCCTCGGCTGTGGGCGTTGGCCACCCCTGCCTTGGAGCCAGCTGATTGGGGACTGAAATCACCTCCCCTCCAACTGTGAGTCAGGTGTTTTGTCCCTTCATAGTCAGAAAAATAACACAATTTGTGAAAATAAGAAACTGACTAAAAACAAGTAAAGAAATAAAATAGAACATGATAGAAACAGAAACACAGAGTATACTTGGTATTTCTTCTGCAGAAGAAGCTGAGAAAGGAAACGGACTTCAGTGGTACAAGTTTGGCAGCTCACTGTGGGGTCCGGTCCTGATTTATTCTGGGCTCATTGTTCTGAGATAAGTGCAGGGGAGAAGCATCCAATTATGTAGAGTTGAGCACAGTGGTTGTAACACACAGTCATTCAAAGGGAACATGAGAGATGCAGACAGGAGACGTTTCCTCCTTGTTCTGGTCTCAGTTTCCAGAACAATAAGAGCTTTGCCCGAGCTGGGGAATCTCAGCAGCTGCTCTGCTCTTTCCTCCTGACCCTCTAGATCTGGCTGCCTGTTTGTCCCCCTGCACTCTGAGCTCACCAGAGAGGCCTTCGTGACGTCTGTGTCAGTGAGAGAAGCCTGCATTGTTCTGTAGGTGACACTGTTTCTTCATTTGGGAATCTTAACAAGTAGATGGAATTTATTTCTGTCTTTGTCTCATCAGTGTTACAGCTGGCCAGGAAACCAAATTATTGACTCCAGTTTCCACCTGATTTCAGACTAGTCACAACACACTGATCCTTGGACTTTCACAACAGACAGGAATAGAGGGATAAAAGGTGAGTTGGAGAAAAACACCCCCAACTGACTTTGAGACCCTAGTATGTGTTTTTGTACCACATTGACATCATTGCATCTGCCTTCTGTGTGGAGCGGTTGGGAGGAGATCCTGCTATGGAAGCAGCACCAGCCGCTCTTGTCCAGTATCACCCTCTCTACACCGCAGTCCTGGGCTGGGAGGACTCAGTTGGGGGATGGGAGCATCCTGCACAAAGGCATCTTCACAAGGGTGTGTTGCTGCTGATGCAGGAAAAACCTGCAAGCCCACCAGCAATGGAGAAGCTGAGACTGCTGCTCTGGGATTCCATGTCCTCAGACAGATCTTCCTCTGCTACATAGTCCTCTGGAGGGAGTGGGTCAGGGCTCATGTACTCCAGGCACACACATGTTCTGATTTAAAAATCCCAGTGTGAGCAGCTGTGACTTCTGGAGGTGCACAGGTCTGTGTTTTAACTAGCAGGACACAGTGCATCACTCAGTGTCTCTATTTGAACATACAATTGATTCACTGAATATTCTATTAAGCAATGCACTGTCCTCAGTATCCATGGAGAACACAACTGTGCTTTACTGGGCAAGACATTCTGGCGGACATTGGTGTGATCCTGGGCACAAATCCATCTACAGGGCACTGTGAGCACCAGGGGGTGCTGGGGAGCAGCAGAAAAACGACAAAGAACAGGGCACTGCCTGAGACCAGGAAGGTAGGTTCTGCACCAGCCCATTATTGTGGTTAATTCGTGCCACCCACTCCCGCCTCTTTCCTGGAGCCTGCCTGGTCCAACTCATCCAGTAGTCACTAAATTTGAATCCTGAGGCTGCACAGGAGAGTATCAGGGACCCTCCAGGCTGCACCAAGCCTCCCCCGGACTCCACCAGCTTCACCTCAGCCTGGACACCTGCAAACACAAATATCCAGCTGAGGAAACTGTCACAAATATCCAGTTTGACCCATTCATGTTTATTCAGACCCCCAGTTTTCTCTTGCTCTCTGTAAATTACCTTTTAAAACAGCAACAAGGAGGGCCAGAGGGTTAGCTCAGTGGTTCCGGCGCCTGCCTCGCAAGCGCAAGGACCTGAGTTCGATCCCCGGTAACCACATACAATGCTGGGCATAGAGACATGGCCACCAACAATCAACCCCGCATACCACAATGCCGGATGTGGTGGCTCACGCCTGTAATCCCAGCACTCGGGAGGCAGAGACAGGAGGATTGCTGAGTTCGCGGCGGCTTGCCTGGGCACCATGGTGAGCTCAGGGCCAGCCTGAACTACAAAGCGAGACCCTGTCTCCAAACAGCAAAAAAAAAAAAAAAAAAAAAAAAAAAACGGCGACAAGGAAAACCCAGCTCAGCAGAAGCTCCATGGTGAGCCGTCTGTGCTCAGTCCTGATCACCGAGTGGGAACAGCTGGCGTCCAGGGCTGGGCTCCTCTGCAGAGCTGCAGGGTCAGGGCCGGGCTGCTTTTCATCAGTTCAGCGAGGCCCTATTTGCCTGGGCTCCTGCTATATAATATTTTTAGTGTGGAAGCCTCACTGAGGGAGGTATCACAGCACAAGACTGTTTTGAGTAGCATTTTGCAATATTCCTAATACTATAGAAAACATGGTTTTTCCCTGTGGGTCTATGTTGTGATAAACATTTAACTTCCTTTATTATTCATATTTTACTTACATATGTAGTTAATGAATGTGTCATTTCATATGTTTTATAGATGTGCAGTGAGAATAATAAGCCTATGAGATGTAATCTAATATGTTATAAAATATCACATATATTAGATCCTATAATCCTCCCTACACTAAACTATTTGCTGAGCAAGTCCAAGACAAAGCAGTCACGTTTCACAATGATTATCAGACCTCTTCTTTCAGTAAGAGAACATGATATGATTTTTCTGTACTCTTAATATTTTCACAAATACAAAAGCAATGTCTTTCTCAAGCATATATATTCAAGAGTCTGGCATCTCTTTTTCTTATTTGTGCATTAATGTTTTCTCCAAAAATTACCTATTATATATGTGGTATTTATGAATATATATGAATATTAAGGATGTATGAATGAGATGCACTTTGATAGAAATATACAATTTGTTAAACACTGAGAAAATCATGCCCATAGTCAAGATATGTAATGGGACATTATTCATAAATCAGTCTGCTCTTTTCCATAAAATCTCTTTTCTACATCTTTTATTTTTTTTCTTTCCTAATCTAAACAGTTATCACTGCATGACACAGTTCTTCCTCATGGCGAGATTAGCCGTCTGATTCTGATGGTGACAATCCTGACAATGGGCTGTTCTAGAATATCTGAGTCTAAGAGTTACCGTCTTCCATCTCGTGTATGGAGTTGTTACTGCCCTCCCTAAGAAAATCATATATATATATATATATATATATATATATATATACACATATATACACATATATACATATATATGCATACATATGTATATACATATATACGCATATATACGTATATATGTATATATATGTGCACACACAACACACACGTAACACACATAAATAGATAAGCATATAGATGGATGGCTAGACATACATTTGAACTGTCATTAGAACATTTCTTTCATCCTCTGGAGACTGGATACTTCATATGTGAACTGGGAAGGATGCACTGTGAATTCTCCCCAGTTTATACAATGCTAAGACAGAGGAGAAACTCACAGACTGACAGACACCCCTTCCTCCCGAGCCTCCTTCTCTCCACCTCCTCTAGGGCCATTCCTGGTGCTCTGTCGATTTATCATCTTCAGAGACAACGCGAACACCCTATATCTGCAAATGGGCGGCCTGAGAACAGAGGACACAGCAATGTATTTCTGTTGGAGAGATCTGGCGAAGGAACCTCAGTGAGGATCCAGACACACCACTCTGCAGGGGCGCTTAGGACCAGCATGGAGGGCTCCTGACCAGCAGGGGGCGAGCAGGACACACGGAACACCGAGAGAACTTTAACCCCAAGAGAACTTTACTTTTTTTTAATCATTATTATTTTTTTAGGTTGATATGATAACATTTATTAAAATAATGCTATGGGTTAATAGAAACCAATCAAAGAATTAAAATCCAAACTTTGCACATTTCAAAGTAATAGCCAAAGTTACTGACACATTGGTGAACCTAAAACTCTCAAAAGAAGAACTCCATTTTAATAAATATTGAAAGGCTGTCAGCAACTTTCTGTCATCAGAATTGTTCATTTTACATTTTTTATTCTTCCTGCAATTAATAAAACATTTTGAACTACAGAATATACATATAAAACAAGATAGAAAACTATATTATAAACTTGTAATGATAACTATAAATACAGGATCTTATATGTTTCTCACAGGTAATAGGTCTTATATGTTTCTCACAGGTAATGTCTAAGTCCATAGCTTGAAACTACCAAGGTAATAAAAAATAAAGAAAGATATATGTCACCTGTGTAATAACATCAAGCAACATTCTCATCTACCCACACCTAAAAAAAACTACCTAATATTTCCAGGAAAGTCTTAAGACTATACATTTTAATAAGAAATAAATTCAATCAAAATGATGATACTGAGATCCAAGGCATTCAGAGATTTCAATAGTCACAGTTTTTTTCAGTTGATTCAAACCTTTCTCAACTATATTTTCAAAATTTGTTCTGAGACTTCATTACTTATAAATATCAGACATTTATTATTTAATAATTTCACTTTTTTCTCATGAAAGATCATTGATAAACATCTAAAATGTTCAGATATAACAGATTGAGATAAAGCCATCAAATATTGATGTTTTAAACTATGACTTCAAGTGACTGAATGTCACAAATTTATTCAACTAAACTCCATAAAAATCAAAATGGCTCAGCGTATGTTGTATGTCAGTCAAAACAACTGTAGATGTCACAGAAAGACAAAGCAGGTCACATTAAACCAAAGCTAGCTGAGCACAAAGCAGTGACTGTCTACTGCAAAGTAAATCAACTGAAAATGTTTCCAGGTGAGACAGGGTATCGGAGAGGTCAGGGTGAGGCCCACTGTGCTTCCTGCCAGCCCCGACTCACCCTGACTGTGATGCTGTGAAGATGTCAAAGGGGAACAAGGTGACGAGCCGGAAGTCCACTGCCACTTGAGATTCGCCACGTCTAATACTGAATAGTTAATGATGATTTCCTTAAGTCCTTAGATGTGGACTTTGTGAACAAATTGTTACAACTCCAAAGAACTTTGAACTTCATGAGAAACTGGAAGCTTCAACTAAAATATGAGTGTTTACATCCATGTTGGTGTTAGTTTTTCACATTCTATTAAAGTAAAAAAGAAAAAAGGAAACAAAAAAGATATGTGTGGAAGGAGGTCCAGTTAGTAAAGTCAGAGAGATGGATTAGACAGTTACTTGGTATGATATGAAGAATTCTGATTCTTTTTCTTCATTTTTTGGAGACAGGTTCTCACTTTGTAGTTCAGGCTGTCCCTGAGCTCACTATGTAGCCCAGGCAAGCTTAAAACTCCACAATCCTCCTGCCTGTGCCTCTGCCTTCCAAATGCTGAGATTATAGGTGTGAGCCACTCTGCCTGGAAGATTCTTTTTTTATAACATTATAGTGTAACATGCTATATCTCCATATATAAATACATATGTGTGTGCATGCACCAGCACACCTATATAATAAAAATATCTACTTTGCTCATTTGTTTTGATGTATTATTTTTTATCTACAATTTCATTGAATGTACACAGTCCAAGAACACATATAAAGGAAGGCAAAAGGCAATTTCTTGTCAGGACTGGGGATTTTTTTCATGTAATATTTACCTCTGATACTCTGATTCCACATGTCTTGCCTTATCTCTGAAGTCTCAGACAAGTTTAGTTTTAATGGAAGACACACTCTCAGTTGTGCTGAACTCAAAGTACCATTTGCATCAAAACAGACTCCACTGTGTTCATCTGGCCCAGATCCTGGTGAAGACGACACAGTGAATTCCTCATACAAGATTTCACTGAGTAATTAACTAAGTGCTGACACTGCACATTTGCACAAACTCCTGCAAGCAAACATTCCTCTAAGACTCTTTAAGGGAACCAGAATTTAGAAACATCCAGAAGTCTCTCAGTTGATAAAAGTTAATAAAAATTATATCATATACAAGATTGATATTATTTAACTGTATAAATATGTAATGTCTGATAATAGATAAAAGCCCCTCCTATGTGATTTATAATATCTACATTTTCATGTCCCACCACATGGAAAGAAAGTAGAGCTACAGCTTTCAGAGGCTTTGGGAAATGAATTAGAGTATAAGTAGAAATTATTATATATTTTCTTATGGTGATGACCACAAAGGTTAAGTATTATCATGGTTCAAGGCCCCGAGTTTGAGCCCCACTATCACAAAAAATGTATTATCATGGTAGAGTCACAAATCATTTGATATGCAAAATCCTATTTAATTAATCACATACTTAAGATTCGATCCCTCTGTATGTGTGTAAAACTCATGCAAGTACCATTAAAATGTAAGTAAAAAGCTATAATGCATAATACATGTCTGGAGAAAATAATAGCCCAAGTTCAAAACTTACTGTGTGCTTTCAGTAATACACAAATGGTCCATTTCCAGCACAAAATGGGGATGTCTTCCAGAACATGCCACAGCTTGAAATGCTGCCAGAGTTTCCTTCTGTTTCTTTTGCATATGTCATTGAATGTACACAATTTTCTGGTTGTCACTTAGAATTAGAGATCTTAAAGCCCTGAATGAAAGAAGAGATTAAAGTTGGACATGGAGAGTGATTTGGCTTCTTGTCCAAATAATACAAAGCATAGAAAATCTTTTTCTATTTCTATTTTCTATTCTATACAAATTTATAAAATCTGGGAAAACAGATTTTTTTTCATTGGCTCATGAATGAAAAAATTGCTGTTTGAATGATTACAGAGAAATCTGTAGACAGAAAGTTCCAGGATCTCTGTTGAGCTATGATTCCTGCACAGAAAGAGCTCAAGAAACACAGCGGATGGAACACTGGACGAAGATGAGAATGGCTGCAGGATTAGAGAGGAGCAGGGAGGAAGCAACATGGGGGCGCACAGCAATCATTGTACCTTTAGAAGCCATCAGAGACTCAAGTTGAGGATCCAAATAGATTCTTCTGTGTTGAGATAGGAGGAAGGAGAGATGATGAGTGAGAAATGGATTCAGATTTTACTCTAGAAAGACCCTTCTATAACTTAATTTTAGGAAAAAAATATTTTACTAATTTCAGACAAACCATCAATACTTCAACTCTATGTAGTCCTCAGAATTCACAAATTTCCAGAAATGCACTGTCCCCAGAGAGAAAGAGCAGCCATGGGAAAATAAGCTAAAACACCTAAAAGATAAAAAGATAGAAAATCATAAAGACTTCATTATGAGAACACAAAATTGACCGTGGGCATGTGTACATCTGTAGTGTGAGGCAGTTTATGGTGAAGGAGATGCAAGAACCGGGTTCATCTGAGAGGAGGACTTGTGAAGCAGCAGATCGTAGAAGAGGCAGAGAGGAGGAGAGGACGGCCCCGTGCAGCCTCTGCCTCCACCACCTGGCAGGCCCTGCTGAGAGACCCCCACGTTCTCACACTCATTTCTTCCTCTCCCTTTGGAGTCTTTTGCAAAGTTGATTTTTTCATGGTTTCATTGGGACATACAGCTGTGTCCATGGGGGCATCTATGTTTGCATAATCGGGAAGACATGTGTGTTCCTGTGGGGAACTGTTACTACACTTGTGCAAACACAGATTTGAGTGTGTCCATGTCTGACCTGGGGTGTGAGGTCAGAGGCAAAATTCTTCATCTATAGCCACCAGAACAGCACTGTGTCCATCCTGGGGTCAAGGTGTCCTGCAGAAGCAGAGTGTCCCAGTGGAGATAAACCAACTTACTGGGAATCTGTAGTATCCACCAGGTCATTCTGATCCACATCACCAGTAGCAGTGGGCAGTGGTGAAAGTTTCCAATCTGTCTTTCTCAGATTTTCTCTCCTAAAGAGGGATTTCAGGGAGCTCTAAGTGGCCCCTCACCCCTTTATGAGTATCCCCAGGTCTAGCACCTGGCTCATGTTTCTGGTCTGTCTCATGGGTTTCTGATTTTCAGACATGACAATTAGTGGAAGCGAGGCCCAGCAATATTCACTGTGTGCAGGAGCACATAGTCACACCAGTTCTGGGAGGTGCCGGATTCGGTATTGTAAAGGACCCATCTCTAGAGTGGATAACTGTGCCTTTCTGGGCTTGTCCTTGTCTTCCTTAGGTCACTCACTCCTGATCATGGCCTGGTGTGATCCAAAGGCCATTTCCGATGGCAAAACCAAAGAGTCTGCAGCTGAACTGACTCAGCCAGACAGTTACTCTGTTTTGAATTCTCTATACTTTACATGAAAAGTAGTTCCTGCTATTTGTCCCACCTCTCCAGGTGAGGAGGGAGAAGTTCACATGGGTGCAGCCCTGTGAGTTCTAGGTCCAGACTACATAGACACCTTTTGCCTTTGAACTGATCTATCAGTTGCATTTTGCTACCTTGGTCCCTATGCTGTATCCTTGTGCTTGCATCCTTGGCAAGCTTGGCCATACCTAGGGATCTACTGGATGGGTCCTGTCCACTATAATGTCATGGCACAGGGCCACACACTGACCCACATCTTAGGAAGATCACCCCCTGTGGGCTATTCTATTCTCACCACCTAGAGAGAGGTCTGTGTGTCATGAGGACTTTGAAATACACATGCCAAGTTTCATGTGTTTTGGCCTCAAGGGAAGGGTAGGGAGATGGGTCACCTGTTTTCCAGGTGTCTACAGCTGCCTTCTGGTTGGCCTCCCCGAGAGAAAGGAAAAGGACAAGAGCATCTGTACTCTTGATTAGTCACTATTTAGCTTCAAGAAACCAGTCATAGGAAAGTCCTTTCTTCTACCATCTCCTTGGAGAGCAGGAGGCTCAGTAAGGCGTTCCCCTGCTCCACATGTGGTCAGAAGCTCTGGATGATCTGAAAAAGCCTCTGAACTCAGTTCATCGTTTTCTTGTAGGTTGGTGACTCTGTAGGAAACATACTGTGATCTACACAGGGACATGTGTGTAAGGTAGGAGAAAGCAGGGATCTCAGGAGTCATTCTGCAATGCTGGAACCAAGGGTCTGATGGGTCCCTTAGATGTGATCCTTCTGGGACTGAGTCTTCTTTCAAACTTTGATCTACTTTTGAAGATTTATGAATGTAATACATGTTTAATAAGTGTTCTGATTGATTGAGTGAGTTTACCTGGCCCAAAAGCACAAGAAGAACCAGTGATAGGGCTTGATTGTATGTTGAATATATTAGCAGTAAGGTGGTAGAATACTGGAAGGAATTTTCTTAACATAAATGGTGCAGTGCACTGGAAAACACACTTGTCCTGGTGTCTCCATTTTGTGCTTCCCTCAAGTCTTAGTGTTGTCATCAGGGCTTAGTGGGGTGCCTACCATGGGGGGTGAGTGACAGCTGTAGATGCACGGTCTGTATCATTGGTCATGAACCTTGACATGTGTATTTCAAGGAGTGTGTGTATCACTGAAAACTTCATAATCACTAGTCTATATGGAGGAGATCAATGAGTAATGATAAAGATCAATTGATAAAATTTAATTTTTGTAAAAATGATTAAATAATCTGAACTTGGGAACAAATTGCAAATATAAAGCAAAATCTTATGGAAGATTCCAGAACGAGTGTCATCAAATACCTACTTTAGCTCTGTCCTGGAAGGGATCAGTTATATAGTCCTGGAGCACACATTACAGAGCTTATCTGAGAACCAAGTGTCTTCCTGTGGAACAGATGAGAACTCAACAATACAGACAGTTCCTGAAAATCCATCCCATGGAGCCTGGCTGTTATCAGAACTCTGTGTTGGTCTTTCAGGGTTCTCATGTGGGACAGAGAGTGCCCCACTCTCAGACTTAATAATGGGGTTTGTTTGTACTTGTGGCAAGCAGATGCTACCTGTGTAGCATCGCAGACAATGATGCCCCAGAGGAGGTCCAGGAATCCAGCAACCATTAAAACTTGTAATTTTTTTTTTGTAGAATTTATTCTGTGCAGAATTGAATGTTAATGAGATGAGCTCTGTCTCCACAGGATCTAAAGAAGTGGCAGATGTGTTTCCTTAGATAGGAAAAGGACATGGTCACAAAACCACACTGTCACATGGTCCATGTCTCATTCACTCCTGCCAGGGCCAGGTCTTATTCTAAAATGGCCCCTGCCTTATGAATATGCAAACAACCTGAATTTGCTTTGGTAAATACAAATATATCTGTGGTTCAGATCATTCCATAGCCACCACTCCTCCTCAGAGTCAGCCAGAACACAGCTCCCCACCATGGGCTGGACTGGATGGAGAATCCTCTTCTTGGTGGTTGCTGCTACAGGTAAGGGAATCCCCACTCTCAGGCTGAGGTGAAGACCAGAGCCTGTCAGTGGCCTCACCCCTGTCTCTTCTCCACAGGTTCACAGGCCCAGGTGCAGCTGGTACAGTCTGGAGCAGAGCTGAGGAAACCTGGAACCTCAGTGAAGGTCTCCTGCAAGGCTTCAGGCTATGATTTCGGCAGTTACTGGATGAACTGGGTGCGACAGAGTCCCGGGCAAGGCCTAGAGTGGATCGGAGCAATCTACCCTAGTGATGGTGACACAGATTATGCTCAGAAGTTCCAGGGCAGGGTCACCCCCACTGCAGACACCTCCTCCAGCACGGCCTACATGGACATGAGCAGTCTGAGTTCTGAAGACACGGCCGTGTATTACTGTGCAAGACACAGTGTGTTAACAACATCCTGCAGGTGTAAAAAACCCCAACAGGAAGAACAGCTGCTGTGCCCTAGAGAAAACAGAGAGGATGAGATGAAAACCTGCTTAGAAAATTGTTGAGGTGATACAGGATAGGATCAAAATAAGTATGCACCCTAATCATACAGGATAATTGTATGTGTGTCTGACACCATCATAAATACAGGACAGAAAGGAATCTATCTAGCAATGATTTGGACAGAATCAATGCCAAGTAGGTATTGGTGATGGTACAGTGAATGATTCCTTGGTTCAGGAACTTAATTTATTCCACAATTCTGGGAAAGATTGTCATTTTCCTGTTCATGTGGGGAAGATGGCTATGGTCATGTTTCACCTGATGTGAAGTTCATGGATGGATGCTCATTTTTGTAGAATGCTTCTGTTAATGAACAGAATTATTTATGAACTGAAATATTACTGAATTTCAAAACAATTGGAGAAATATCTATGAGCAAAATTTTTTGACTTCTTTCTCTTTAGTTTCTAAAACGTGTTCAGAATGCATCTGTCATTTCCATTTACCAGTGTTCACTTATAGGCCATGTTTATCCTCACAGTAGTATTGATTAGAAAGTAGAGATACTCCCTATGAGTCTCTGTCTCACACCATGTAAAAACTTCCCAGTTACCAGCATTCTGTCCCGTATTCCTTATTACAGTGCTTGAACTAACAGTCAGTCTCCATCAACTCCCAAGTCATGGCGCTAACCTGGGTTTGTTCATTCCCGGTGCTGTGCATTCTGTCGATATGGAAAAATATTAATTTCATGCTTCCATCACTGGTTTCGTGATTGTTCAATTTACACAGGGCATGAGCAGGAGGAAGCCTGTGGCATACTGGGGTAATAGGCGGCCATTTAAGTAGGCAAGAGGTGGAAGCTGACAAGAGTCTGCAAAGCAGAGCATTGTGAGGAGCGCAGTTTGGCCATGAGGGCTGTTGAGCTCTTTGCTGAGAAATCTCCTGGGGCCTTCACTGCACAAGCGGCTGATGCTGATGGTTCCAACACTTCATTCACGGAAGTCTTCTCCAGATGTTCCAACTGTGCTTACAAACGGGCCTCATCCGCTGGGGAGAGCTGAGCAAGCTGATGGAATTATTCTCACAAGGTGGATGAGATCACCATGTTTAGGTCGATTGTGTGACCACCTCAGATTCTTTTGACCCGCTGTTATCTTCACCTCCATACAAAATTCCAAAGAGCCTTCTCTGTGGAAAGAATGGTTTTCCATTCCCTTTGGCAGGAAATGAATGTCCTGTTTTCCTTACGACCTTCAGCTTTACATTTGGTCAGTGTTCTTTACAATTTCTAAATAATGTGTATCATAATGGTATAAATGTGTATTTTCCTGTAGACTATAGTGAAAAAATATGGACCCCTAAATAAGCTTTGCAATTTTTATTTTTTCTTCATTTCTATCACAACATTTCTTGTATATTTTCAATACAGTTTCTTTAACAATTATGCAATCATCAGATATATTTTCTCTGTGGCTTTCTCTTTCTACTCCTTTAAATTAGCTTTTCCAGAAATAATTTGAATTATTAGGGGTACATATTTATCCATTTTATATGTCAGATAACAAACTTTATTTGTGATTTTCAATTTTATATCCATTATTGTTAGGAAGTTTTACATTGTCTGTCTCTGTTGGAAAATGTTACTCAGATCTTCTGTAGTTTTAAATAATGGTCACATCTTTATTCATTTATTATATCCTTGTGGTATGTCTTGCTAATATTTTCCCTCTTTGAATAAGAGTCATCGTTTTGTAACATCTCAGTAAGAATGATTTAAGTTTGACATCTGGTTTGATGTTTGATGTATGGTTCTAATTTTGTTTCTTTCATTTGAGAATAAAACTCAAGATCCAATAGTCAGATCAATTTCAAGACCATTTTTTCCTTTTTTCTTTTAGAAGTATTATATCTGTGTTACATCTTGCTTGATTTTTATTTGACCATTGTATGGTGTGAGGTACGGTGCAGCTTATATCTATGTAGATGCAGGTAAACAGTTTTACTAGAAATATTTCTATTGAACATAACCATTTTTTTACTATTTTATACTCAATTTTCTATTTTCACATTTATAGATTTTTT
>PVIC010021091.1:0-28897 GCA_004025085.1 Thryonomys swinderianus | reverse complement strand
GGGAGGAGGGGGGAGTGGGTAGGGATATGGGTAAAAATGAGAATTAACTTGTGGCATATACTGGTACAAATTTCCCAATGTTATATGTGATTTTGAGATGTATATAAATTGTACCAATAAAGAATTCAATTAAAAAAAATACTGACCATTAGAAATCCACTTTTCGGGGCCGGAGGGTTAGCTCAGTGGTTCCGGCACCTGTCTCACAAGCACAGGGTCCTGAGTTTGATCCCCCGTAACCACATACAATGCTGGGCATGGAGACTCACGCCCACCAACAATCAATACTGCATACCACAGTGCTGGGCATGGTGGCTCACGCCTGTAATCCCAGCACTCGGGAGGCAGAGACAGGAGGATTGCTGAGTTCCAGGCTTGCCTAGGCTACATAGTGAGCTCAGAGCCAGCCTGAACTACAAAGCGAGACCCTGTCTCAAAAAAAAAAAATCCACTTTTCGCTGGGCGTGGTATCTCATGCCTGTTATCCCAGCACTCGGGAGGTAGAGACAGGAGTATTGCTGAGTTCAAGGCTTGCCTAGGCTACATAGTGAGCTGAACGCCAGCCTGAACTACAAAGCCAGACCCTGTCTCAAAAAAAAAAAAAAGCCACTTTTCTCTTGCTTTTTTTGATATGCTGAGCAGTGAACAAATATGTTACAGTATCACAGTTCATATGGCTATTGAAACAGCGTTGAGACATAATGGAGTCACTGAAACTTATAGTGCCCTGAGCAACAGAATAGCACACCAGCTCTGTCACAGTCGTCACCTCTCATGGAGCATAAAGGAACAAACCCATAGGCAGCATGGGAACAAATGAGTGGGATTGTATTTCAGTCAAACAGGAAAGTTCAAATTTAATTTTTATGTATCACTACGTATTAGCTAGATTTTCTTTAATTTTTTTAAAAAGTCCAGACCATTCTTCATAGGCTCTCCAGAGAGATGGCAGGCCAGTACAGTAGTCTACTGAACTCAGTCTTATACTGGGCTTTGTAACAGAGCTTCCCAAGTAACATAATGATCTGTTTGACTCTTCACTCTCTTCCATATTTTGGAGTGTGCTGTAATTGAAATGGAAAAGCCAGAAGGCATTTGGAAAAGACTAAAGAAGCATAGTCTAGAAGTAGTACAAATGAAATTACTGGCCTCTGGATACTTTTCATGATGTTATCAAATAATTTCTGCAGAAACTTAATTTATAGAATAAGCTTCAGAACAACATTTAAGATTACATTATTAACTCAGTTTTTAAATGAGCAGACTCAGACTGCATCCAGCGTTACAAGTGTTTAACAATAGCAGAGCTGAAGTTTCATGCACAACTTATGTCCTTATCACTAAACCTAACTGCCCCACTGTGTAAGCTCTTAGCACTGTTTCAAGACCAGAATATTTTAATTTTTTCTTACAGCCAGCATTTCTGTTGCTTCTGTTACTGCTGTTGCTGTTTGATTCAACATGCCAATGGGAAGATTTCATTACTCAGTTTTATTATGATATAGGAATTATGACAATATGATTGTCAAAGTACCATTCATTAATTAAAATCCATAAAGCTCAAACTATAGGTTGGTTAGTCCTAACAAGTCGATATTTTGTGTGGAAAATCATGCCTTTTTTTAAGGTTAATGGTATAAAAGAGGAAGCTAATTTATAAGAGAATTTTGGGTGATAACAGTTACCACCTGAATAAAGTAAGCCACAATTAGAACTTCAGGTCTGTGTCTGACAGGGACTTTTCCTAATTAAGGAAAATATCTTCTGGTGAGCATAGTCAACTCCATTCTTTCTTTCAAATTCCTTCTTCAGTTTGGAGATCACCTCATACTGCATAGCCTCACACTACAGATAGAGTAGAATTAATAGGCTATCCCTGAGAACTGGATCTCCCTGTGTTTGGGATGGTTGGTTCCCAGTGAAATGTCTCCAGTATAAACAGAGTTCAAAATGTATACAGTCAAATAGCTGATCTCAAGACACAACTTAAACGTCACTTGTAGAAAGTCTTTTTCTCTTTCAAGCACCTATATGCTGCATTTCATTATCTCCAGAGCACTTGTTATTTGTCTAGTAAAATATGTCTTAAAACCTATTTATGCCTATTTATCTACATGTATCTTTAGTTTCTTAAAGCATGCAAACCTATTCTAAGGTTTAACCTAGTATATATGACAGAGCCAAAGTTAAATGAAAGACTGAACGGTTTAGTTACACTTAATATGAAAAAACTGGAGTAAAGCAGAACAGTTCTGGCAATAAAATGGAGATACTGCCTTTAGTTAGCAGTGTTCCAAGCCTGAATTGTGCTCCCAGTTTTGTGCCAACAACAGGTTCACTCTGCACATTTACTTGAGAACCAGGACTAAACTGGAATTAAACCAAACTTTCATGGTAGACAATAGGATACGGGGGTGTGTCTTCTGCCTTTTGTTCTGTCAGTCTAGTGTTCTTCTATATCATTTTCCTACTCCGGGGAGAAACATGTATTCTTTTTTTGTTTTGTTTTGTTTTTGCAGGAGCAGGAATTGAACTCAGGTCCTTGTGCTTCCAAGGTAGGCACGGTACCACTTGAGCTAAATCCCTAGCCCTATATTTTCTGAAGTTAAGGAGTTATATGGCCAGAGCAGAAAGATTTGTGTTGTTAAAACTATTATTTTCTAAGCATAAATTTTACTAATTATGTTTAATATTTAGTTTTCTGATTTAAGCACAGAAAAGAACACCAAGCCTGAATCTGGCCAGCGTTATTTAGGAAAGTTAAATTTACATTTAAGGTGCTTTGTATGTACATTATCTTTGGGTTTTTTGTCAATATCATGTTTTTATTAGCATTAGACATTTAAAAATAAGTACTTTATATTAAGAGTTTTGCAACAGGGCTGGGGATTTAGCTTAGTGGCACCTCTCTTACCTTGCAAGCAAGCATAAGGGCCTGAGTTCAATCCTCAATACCACCAAAACAAAAAAGTTTGCAATACGGTGAACTTTAATTTTTTTCTCAGTCTCAGAACTTAAGTTCTCAGATGAGATGCTATATATAATGCAAGGCATGGCTACAGCTGAAGATATTTAGGAAAAACTAAAGAACTCTATTTTATCTTTGCTCTATATTTATGAGACAGCTTAGTCTATAACTTGCTGAAACAATTTATGAAAACTAAACACCAAATTGATAATCTTAAAAATAAAACCATGCTAATAGTCATAAACCAGACTGATTAGTTACTCAACATACATGTTGATACCTATTGAACAAATATTTGCACAGATTGCTGGTCTTAAAGGAACTCCTTCCAGATTGAAGAGTTGTCCCATTGTATTTTGTGTTTTTGATGATGGCAGGTGGAGTGTCAGGGCAAGACAGTGCTTCAGGGAAGCAGAGCAACGGTACCCCTTCACGTGTGCATAGCATCTGAACCAGCGGAGAGCAGGTGCGCACACAAGGGCCTCATGGTGCAAAGAGAGCTTGGTGTCATTGTCAGCTCTAATCAAGACCACTGTGACCCACTTCCTGGGCAGAGTGTTTTTCGTACACACCCTACCCAATCCTCTCACTAAGCTTTTAAGAAACAGGCGATATACTCTTCATTTTAAAGATGAGGAAAGAGGTTGAGTCACTTGCCCGAATGCCTGTCCATGGAGTCAAACTAGGCTCAACTCGAGTTGGAGCACTTTATACACTGAGTTTGTGTACGGCCCTAATGGGTGTATACACTGTGTACTCTGTAGGGCAGGCTGAATGGTCCGCAGGCCATGTGGTAAATTATTGCTCACCTGAAGCCCATGATAATTTGGCTTGTTTCGTATTAAATAGGTTACTCTGAGTAAGTAAAACGTTGCCTCACTCTATGGAAAACTTTGAAATTAGCATTTGACACTGCTGACCATGTCTTCACATTCCATTATAAGAAGTGTTGAAGATCTAAGTATCATTTCTGGGTAACTTGGTTGGGTGGCATAAGCAATAATGCTATGCGGTCAGTTTAATGGCCAATTCCCATGCATTCTCTCTAGAGTTGGATGATGAGTGGGTACTGTCTTGGCATGCTGTCTCTTTAAATAATTACAGGGTTCAGGTTGGCAGCAAGGGATGTGAACAGAATTTATCCACAACATTTGAAGATCCCACAATAAGATTTCCTCCTTTGTGGCAATTATTTTTCACTTTTCCAGCTGTAGTGGCTACATCTTTCTCTTCTGTACTTCTCCAATCCAGTAAGAATACAGATTTCTCTATAGATTTTGTCACTCCACAACTCCACGGCCTAGCCTCATAATAAAAGGTGTAAGAATGAGAAACTCACCCAGGTTCCCTACCATTTCCTGCTTGTGTCAAAGTTGTCCCTCGGATGGCCACCTCTTTCAGACACTCTTTAATGCCTGAGGTGGGTTTATTTTGTTTGTCCAGAGTTGACAGTGTTTGCATGCGGTGGGAGTGGGAAGGAAAAGAGGGTTAACCACTTTTAGAAGTGAATGAAACTTTAAAGAGCTGTCTTATATTCGAGTTGAAAAGCCATTAACTTCTGTGTTACAGTTAGACACACAGAAAAATCAAATATTTTGGCATTGTGGCATCATGAAATCATTCTCTGTCTGGTTGGACTATTACGATTTTGCTATTGGTATTTTTTTCCATATAATGCTTCCCTCAATTTCAGTTATTCAACGATGGTTTATTAGTACTGGGTGGAAGGCATTATGCTGGATTCTCCATTTGTTGAAGTCTTCATTCAAAGTCAAAATTTCAGGATTATTCTCTTTCCTCCTGCTAGCTAGATGTAATTTACTTTCATCCAAATGCCTTTGAGACTTTTTCCTCCCTTGTCACATTTTATTTATTAATACACCTCTCCCCCCACGATTACTACTCTTGCTTCCTATTACATTAGAAGCTTCACTATGGTGAAGGCAGATCTTGCAGCTGTAAGCGTACTTTTAAGAGTGAGTTTAAGTAAGTTCACTTTTAAGAGTGAAAACTAAAAAGATATATGAGTTTTGCAGTTAAAAGACAAAAAAAGTAGGACATTAGTTTCCTCTTTTCTGAGGAATGAAAATCAGATAATTAAGAGCCTTTGTTTTTAGGGAATAAACAGTCTTTCCCCTCTTCTCACTTTTTCTCATTATTTAGTCACAATTTAAACATCAATTTTTTAAAAAAATAAAAGACAATTTAAGAAGTGAGGGAAGCACAAGAGAGACAGCGGGTTCGAGCTACTCTGAATAAGTAGAGTATTAAGAAGGGAACTACTCCTCAGGCTTCAGATGGTTTGAATGCCTAGTGTCATCTTTAAGAAATGGGAAAGTGTGTGTTCATATGAAGCATTTTATGCCTTTGTTACAGTTCAGTGAGTTTATATTTCACATTTGAAAATTTAGTGTCAAAACTCAAAGTCCAGTGATGTCCAGAAATGGATGAAGAACCCAAACTCTTAGTCCTTCCTCAATTTGTAAAATACCATGATAAGTTTCATAGATTGCATTGTCAACAACAAAGGACATCTCTGGCATGTTCTCTTTGAACCCTTATAATAAGCATACTATAAATGGAAATTATAAAAATAAGATTAAGTGAATTAAACCAATTTTCTTAAAAATCCCACTTCTTAGACACAGGCCAGAAGACAGTGAGGAGGAGGAGATCTATCATCAACTGGGCCTTTTGGCGGGGCTCCAGCACTCATCTGGACAACTTGCCTGTGTCACCAACATCTCCTATGCCAGGACGGCTCTTTGGAGTTTCTCTCCAAGATATTTGTGAAAATGATAATCTGCCCAAGTCTGTCTTGGTAAGTCTCGGTTGGGCTTATAACTAATGGGAAAAGAGTGATCCAGGAGATGAATCTATCCCCCACTGGAAAAATTATAAGACCCCTGGTGTTGCCTAAAAGAAGTCTTTACTTTATTTCAAAAACACTCTGATTTGGCTACTTGCAAATGAAAAGGCATAAAGAGATTATCTAGTCTACTAGTTTCAAGAAAGCAATTTAAGTCTGCTGAGATAAATTTGAATTTGCTCCATACCCAGCAAATCCTCTTTATCCTCACAGTGTTTCTTCAAACATTCCACATTGTTCTGAAAATCTCATTTAATCACTAAGCAGAGACTTCTCAACCATACTTTTTAGGGTCTTGAAAACTGGTTTTTCTTCAAATATTTAAACATTGAGATACACTGTCTGACATTTTACCATCTTTTATATGTAGAATTGATCAGAAGAAACCCGCTGAGTTTGCATTACTTCCAGTTGATACATTAAATGATCGCTCTTATGCAACATTGATTACCCAGAACCCCCATCACAGTGCAATGGGCGTGTGGCACCTTGTGTTCTGCTGTGCCCATGTAATTGCCGACCTGAGTGTCACCACCTGATTGTTTCATCAGTCACAACACACTCGGGGAGTACTTATCATCATCCTTAAAAAGAAAAAAATTCTTGTAACCTTAAAGATTACATAGTAAGTAAGTGGCATAATTGGATTTTCAAAATTCATTATTTTCCTGTATATCAGGGAAGGCAAAAAAATCAGAAAACAATCAACTTTCAGCAGTTTTCAGAAACATAATACATTTATTAACTGTAGTCACCGTGTTATATACTAAATCATCTGGAAGTATTTCTTCTGTCCAACTAAAATTAGTATCCATTACCTAGTATCTCCCCACCCTGTCAGGCCTGCAAGCCCCTGTAAACACCATCCTGTGCCCTAGAAGAAGGTCTGGCTCCAGTCTTTCAGTGCCTTCAGCCTGGCCTCTGGCAACAAAATAAAGCAAGGGCCTGGTCCCCTTTTTTTTAATGTATGAATGGTCAGTTTGCTTCTTTTCCCTGTTTTCCCATAGGATATGCTTTTCTTTCTTAATCAAAAAGGCCCCCTTACCAGGGGCATCTTCAGACAGTCAGCCAATGTGAAATCCTGCAAAGAGCTAAAGGAGAAACTGAATTCTGGAGTCGATGTACACCTAGACTGTGAATCTATTTTTGTAATAGCATCTGTCTTAAAGGTAGGAAAAGCTCACCTTTTATATACTGATCATGTAGTTTGGGAGCAGCATGCATTATTTCATTATAAACATTAATCCTTTGTGCTGAAAACTGTTGTAGATTTAGAACCTAGAAATTGTTTAAAATATTTCATGAAGTCATCATTGGACTTTAAAAGCCAAACACCAACAATATGACATGCCAGTCTGCTTTTTTTTCTAATTTCTTTAAGTAGGCTATTCGTAGCATGTGTACTAAAACAAACATACTGCTTTTGGTGATTTCACCATCTTCCTAGTGAAGGCACTTTTTAGGGAGAGTTTAAAATTGAGTTTATAGGTACATTTTACATATACATTATGATCAGATTCAACATTAAAAATTTGTACCTGTATGTGACATATCTTGATTCTCATTTTTCCCTTTCCCCTGCCCACTCTACCATCCCCTAACCTGCTATATATACATAAGCTTTGTTTTACTATCAAATTTATTTTCCCATACCCCCTTCCCTTTGAACATGTTCTTCCTTTTTCACAATATGTATCATATATTCTGGCCCTCATTTACACCTTTAGTTTCTCATACTAGAGAAATGATATGCTGTTTACACATCTGTGCCTCATTTATTGAAGGGAGTTTTAAAAAATAAACTTTTGGGGCCAGGGACTTAGCTCAGTGGTTCCAGCATCGGTTGCCTGGCAAGCACAGAGTCCAGAGTTTGATCCCCGACACCACATACCACAACGCCAGGTGTGGTGACTCATGCCTGTAATCCCAGCACTTGGGAGGCAGAGGCAGGAGGATTGCTGTGAGTTCAATGCTAGCCTAAACTTCAAATTGAGATCCTGTCTCGGAAAAACTAAAAAAAAAAAAAAAATTTTTAAAAACTTATATTAAGCTACTGAAAACCGTTATAGAAGTTTATCATAATAGCCATTTATTTGCCTTACAACTGAAAGTTTCAGTTGGTCTCAGTTTTGGTCTCAATTGCTGAGACCACTGAAAATGCCATTCATTTGTGTAATCAACATGTCCATAAATATTCCTTCCTCTCAATCTCTAATGCTCTCTACTTTAAAAGTGCAATAGGAATCATTCCAACATCTGGACCTTCTTTTACCTTTCCTTTTTGATATTCTTCACAGTAACTTCACCTGTGTTTATATAAGTCACATCTCGTAAAAGTTTCTTCCCCACATCCTTGGAAATGGCCTACATTTTTTGAAAACCTCAAGTCAAAGCCAGTTTTAAGCAGCGCTTTTGAATCAGTAGTAATTTCTGAAGACTGACCTCAACCTCCTGCCTCCCAAGGGTCCAATGTACTCCACTAGCTAAGGAGCCCTCTGCCTGGGACATAAGGCAGGAGGACCTGATCAGAAAGAGTTGCACACCCCTGTGCCAGCCGAGAGTGCTCAGCTGCTTGTAGAACAGATTTTAGGACTTTATGAAAAATCTGATGTTCCTTGGTAATGGGCCTTCAAACCATGCTGCAGACTCTTAAAAGAGAACTGGAGCGAGGGTCATTTAATGTGTTTTCTACAGAGTTTGGATTATTCTTCAATGTTGGTATACAATATGCATATATATACATATATATGTGTGTGTATATATATATACACATATATATGTATATGTAATATGCACCATCAATTTTTTCTCACATAATTCAGTTTATTGTCTCTTAATTTCAGAAGGTAAAGTCTATTTTAGAAAAACCTCCTTACTATGCTATTTTTCACAGCACCACACTTCTTAAAAATTCATGTTAAATTGGTGATACTAAAAGGAAGTATGGTTCAAAAAGGCCAAGTTGTGTTTCAAACTAGGAATTCTGTGTACCCAAAGAGAAGACCAAATAAACAACAAATGATTGAGTAAACTACTTAAATGGGTTTTATATAACTGAAGTTTTACCATTGTATAACTATTTTACTCTTTCAAGTGATTTCAGGAGATAATTTTTGCCAAAAGTTTGGACTTTTTTTTTAGTTGATACAACTTTCTTGTTTTTAAGATAGTTTGAAATGATTCAGACGTTCTCCTTTAATGTTTCTCCTATACTGATTTTACTTAAACACAATTTTAATTCTTCATTCTTTAATTGAACCAAAGTTGCCTGAAGTGCCAAAAGTTTGAGGGAAGTTTATATTTAATCCATAGCATCTTAGATGAACTGGAGAGCACTAATGACCAGGGCTCTGGCATAGAAGGTGAGGAGAATTTCAATGGAGCACTGCATGGCAGTATTTGTAATTCAAAACCAGCTCTCACATATTTCTCAGCTGTGTTGGTGGTTGTATTTCATAACTTGTTATTCCAGCTGTGGGAGAGTTCATTGAGATGTTACAAGTTATTATCTTTCAAGTGTAGGTTTGAGATTTAATGATGTTTTTCTTCAAGACAGATCACAGTTTGTTTTCCACTGAGATTTTTTTAAAAGAGCTAATGTCACTACCCCAATTTGAAATAACAGATTTTGCCTCTTCTAAATCTGACTTTTAAATTAGGTGCATGATCTAAAATTAGTTTGGAATTATGAAAATTCTGTAGCTTTCCCAAAAAGAGATAATTTTTGTGATGATCTATCTGAGCCACAACTAACTAGGTAAATCTCAAAGACTATTATATATTTCAGCAGAATCATTCCATCTCATACTTATTAACTACTCTTAAAAAGTATAGTAATAGAATGTCACGAGTACAAATAAGTTCTTAAAGTTATCTTAGCATCTCTATGGTACTAGTGCTCTTTCTTTGTACCCTTTAAGATTTGGCCCTATGAGCCATGGGGCCCTATGGCCTGTGGCAGAGTTGTGGCTGTGTTTGACATTGATATTTATAAAGAAAGTGAGGATCTGTCCCTGCCCTGAAAGAGCTGGTATGCAGTGAGGAGATGGCACATGACTGATGAATTATAACAGTACATTATCCCAGCTTCCATATTAGTAACAAACATGATGTATAGGTAACAAGCTTCCATAAGGTGCGTTGATAAAATCATTGATTTGGTTTTCTAGGAAGAGTATTTAGATTTTAACCTGTAAACAGGGATTTACAAGAGGACAGCCAGCCATGGGTACAACGCTTAGACATTAATTTGAGTTCTCTCTGCCTCAAGTGGAGATCAGACTGCATACTTGGCTGTCTCGCTGCCATTCCAAGAGCAGCAGAGATTTGGCCTCAAACCAAGCCTCTTAAGACCAAATTCAGTGTACTTTTAAGATTTATGTCAACAAAGCCAAACAACAGACACCCCTGTTCTATCCTGTTTATATCACTGTGCAGTTTTATCACACCAAGTCCAACTCCTTATTCTAGGGATGGATCTTCAACAAGAACAATGGATTTAGAGCAGCACCACTCTGCCTGATGAACACTGAGCAGCATGTCTAAGATTCCAGATCGTAGCCATCACTTAGAATGTTTCCTCCCCTCAAAATACATGCAAGCCCTCTGTGGGGAACTTAGGGAGAAATCCCTACATACCTCGGTGCAGTTATACAGCTACACAGCAATAGCACTGGAATGTGATACTCTGAGATAACCAAGACTTGTCCTGGGCACTCTTTGTGTGGGATAAAGAAGTGAACACAACTTAGAATGACTGAATGGTTCCCAGATTGTGAACTTTCATAGGCATCTGGATACTTTTCCTTGAACTTTCTATTTAGGTAAAACGGGGAAATATTTAGTATGGTACTACCAAATCCTGTCATGCTATTCTAGTATAAAATGTATATAAACTGCCCAAAAAGTCCTTTATTCTTCTCACCATAAACCATACTTAAATTATCCCAAAAGGTTTTTTATTAGAAAAAAAATCAAAGTATGTGATTCTATGTGGAACATGTCAGCAGAGAGCTGGCACAGCTATGTACTTTAAAGAAGCAAGATTTTTGGATAAAATACTGATTTCTCTGATAACAGATTCTATGAGAATAATTATTTAAAATATTTGTGTTTTCATTTGTGTAAGGACTTTCTACGAAATGTTCCAGGAAGTATTTTTTTATCTGATATCTATGATCAATGGGTCTGTGTAATGGATCAAGGAAATGATGAAGAGAAAATAAATACCATTCAAAGGTAATTATTCTAATTTGGTCATATTTCAAAAATACATTTTATAAGCTTGCCTATTAAAATACTGCAAAGTCATATTTTAAGATAGATTTTTACTGCTTCTGTCATTGCTATTTTTTCTCTTAATCTTACTAACATGAAAGACAAACATTGTACACCTTCTTCTATTTGGATCCGAGTAGATAAAATCCACTAGTCTAGTAGATAATACTACAGACCCAATCTACAGCTAATAAATTTAAACCAGGGAAATATTTAACTGTACAGCCCCTTGTATATTTCATTGAACAAGTACAGTCATGTACAGTAAATTCCCTGCTCTAGGAATTCACAGTCCAATAGGGTAGTTAAGTAAACTGAGAATGACCACTACATTGCAGTACAGTCTGTGCTTTAAAAGATATTTGCAGGGTGCTATAGAAGCACAGCAGAGAAGCAGTTAACTCTTGGAGAAATGGCATAGAGTTGGATAGTCTCAGTCTGCCCACAAAGAAAACAGTGTTTAAACTCACCCAGAGAAATTGCTTGTAGAATTTACTACCCCCACATTCCTAAATATTTTCTGCAGTATAAGAGAATTGGAGAAAAGACAAAGGATAATACCGTAGTTCTGTGAAAATGCAAGAATCCCATTTGTTTATTTGCATATGTTTCTTTTGGATTTTCCTAGCGCAGTATTTAAATATCTATACATGCTGCTACTGATAGTTACACAATGTCATATTGATAAAAGATGTCTATGGAGGGCTAGAGATTTAGCTCAGTGGTTCCACTGCCTGCCTAGCAAGCGCAAGGTCCTTAGTTTGATCCCAGTAACCACATACAATGATATGATACTGGGTGTGGTGACTCAGACCCACCAGCAATCAGTACACACCCCACAATGCTGGGCGTGGTGTCTCATGCCTATAATCCCAGCACTCAGGAGGCAGAGGCAGGAGGACTGCTGAGTTTGAGGCTTGCCTGGGCTACATAGTGAGCTCAGAGCCAGCCTGAACTACAAAGCAAGACCCTGTCTCCAAAGGAAAAAAAAAAAAAAAGGATGTCTATGCAGACTCAGAGTTCAAAGCCATATAACAAAATACTATACCTACTTCCATTTTATAACTTGGTGAAAACCATTCAGATAGTAGAATTCAATTTTGTACTACTTTGCTTATTGACCAAAACATTATTAGTAAACATGAAAGATTTAAATCATTAATTAATGAGAATTAGTAGAATGTTACAATCAGTTGAAGATTTCAGAGTACCATAGCTTATAGCAGATGAATTGAAATGCTGAAATGAATTTAAAAGTATATACAAGTAGGCCTTTTAAAAACCAAGACAAAGAGCTGGGGATTTAGCTCAAGTGGTACCGCACCAACCTGGATGCACAAGGTCCCAAGTTCAATCCCCAGTACCGCCAAAAAAAAAAAAAAAAGACAATTATGCATACCAATTATCTCTCTGCTAAATAGAACTTAATTCTATAGACAAGTATCACATGTACTATATTATCTGCAATTTAGAGTTGTAAACTCAGTCATAGGCTTAAGGTCCTCATAGAATTAGATAACCCAAAAGCATATGCTAGATTGGTTACATTCAATCTTTTGGTCCTTTTCAGAGTTTTCCATAATTCAGCCTTATCAGCTAGACTCATTGTCACACCATTGTATTAAACAGACCTCTGCTATTTATGCACCAGGAATTAGACTGTCTTATTTCTCTAGAGCTGCAAATTCTCACAGAAAAAAAGCAAGTCATGAATATCAGCATTTATATTTCATATATGTTTTCAGGACTGTAGTAAAAACCATTTTCAATGAATGATATTTGAAAAATCCTTTATCATTGCACAATAGTAGCAGTAGAAAATAGGCCATTGTAAACTTGACCTCTACGTAAAGGTGATACCAGCAGAGATTGGCAACCAATATTTGGAGCTGGAAGGTGACAGAGCAGAGCACAAGCTCTCACAAGGACCTCCAAGTCGTAATGACTGGAGTTTGAGTTCTCATGAGGAGATGTCCCTCCTGCATTGCTACCTGGAAATAAACACATTTTAATCTTACTAGAAAAAATGGGGGGGTTATTACAGAATTTGCCTAAATTAAAACATGTAGTACTACTTTCTGGGAACACTCTAGGCAGAATCTTTGTGAGACATTTTCCTGCATTCTTTTACATTGGATCAGGAAAACAATGAGCTGCTAAAAATAGTAATTCCTAATGGTTATTTTTCCCCATTTAAGTGCTATCAGTTTACATGGTACCATATTAACTGAAACTCTTGCCTATCTGCATTGTATTCTTGATTTGCATGGTTCTCTATGCAGAGTGAAGAGTATCTGGTGTTTAGTGAACTGTCTTGTTTAAAAAGTACATTTTTCTGCCTTCAGACTACTGGACCAGCTTCCGAGAGCCAATGTGATTCTCCTGAGGTATCTGTTTGGGGTATTATACAACATTGAGAAAAATTCCTCCACCAACCAGATGAATGCATTTAATTTGGCAGTATGTGTCACTCCTAGCCTCATTTGGCCGCCTACTTCCTCCAGCCCAGAGCTAGAACATGAATTTACAAAGAAGGTAATGACTTTTTTCCATTTTTATGCCCGCAAACTAAGAACCTGTTTTGAAACTCAGAATAATGATATTCTGTAAGCCAATTTCATAGATAACTATTCCGCCCTATAAAGTTGAGCTTACTGAGGAGTATTCTTTATTATCCTGTAAACCATAAGGAGGTATACAATATAAGCAGAAAATAATTATTTTTCTTTTCCCTGTAAGGAAGCTTAACAGTAGTACTGGCTCAAACCATACCCTGACAGGAAAGCAGTAATTTTTTTTTTTTTTTTTTTTTTGCTTTTGAGACAGGGTCTCGCTTTGTAGTTCAGGCTGGCCCTGAGCTCACTATGGTGCCCAGGCAAGCCACTGCGAACTCAGCAATCCTCCTGTCTCTGCCTCCCGAGTGCTGGGATTACAGGCGTGAGCCACCACATCCGGCATTGTAGTATGTGGCGTTGATTGTTGGTGGGCGTGTCTCCACGCCCAGCATTATATGTGGTTACTGGGGATCGAACTCAGGACCTTGCGCTTGCGAGGCAGGCGCCGGAACCACTGAGCCAACCCTCCGGCCCGGAAAGCAGTTATTTTTTAAAAAAATAAATAAACTTTAGAGCTCAAATCAAAGTTCATTTCTAACCTGGATCTTCCAGATGTACAGTCCTAGGTGAAGTTATTTACACTGGCTTACAGAGTTCGTTTAAAAATTGGTTTGGTGATGCAATAGGTACTTCAAATGGCACCCCTCTAGTACCCAGCTGTTAAAGCTTTTGGACTTACACTTCCTTTTACTTCCCGCATCTCTTCTGCCCCTTAGCTTCAGCTACTGAAGCAACGAAACTACAGAGGTTCTAGTACATCTTGGTGAAGGCACAAAGCTCCCTGGTAAACTCTTCCTCTTCCCCCAAGTTAGGGAGTATAACCTTAGGCAGTTCCTCAGTTAAAAACTAGTCCAGAAAACACATTTGCTTTCTAGCTGTCTTTCTCCTTCATGATACACCCACAGAGAGCCCTCTCTTACCAAGCTTATAGCAACCTGCCCTTTATTTAGAAATATCTCCCATAAGCATTACCTATTGATACTTTATAAACTTAATAGCAGAAATTACTTATAAATGTGGAGAAATCACCCTGACTTTTTTTTTTTTTTTGAGACAGGGTCTTGCTTTGTAGTTCAGACTGGCCCTCAGCTCACTGTGTAGCCCAGGCAAGCCTCGAACTCAGCAATCCTCCTGTCTCTGCCTCCTGAGTGCTGGGATTACAGGCACACCCTGACTTTTAAAAAGAGTCATTGGTGTAAAGCATTAGTTAGCATTAAACCAAGGCTTCAAATAATAACCTGATTCCACTGATTCTAAAGTATGTACGAGCCAAAAACAGCAGTACCCTCCTGTAACCCCAGCACTTAGGAAGCTGAGACTTAGGAGGACTGCAAGTTCAGGGTCAGCATAAACTACATAGCAAGATCCTGTATCAAAGTAAAACAAAAAAGTAATTTGAGCATAAAAAGTAAAGTGTTAGAGTGACTATTTATGTTAAAAATTAGGATTCAGCCGGGTGTGGTGGCTCATGCCTGTAATCCCAGCACTCAGGAGGCAGAGGCAGGAGGATTGCTGAGTTTGATGCTTGCCTGGGCTACATAGTGAGCTCAGAGCCAGTGTGAACTACAAAGCAAGACCCTGTCTCAAAAAAAAATAGGATGCATATATGGAAATGTAATTTATAAAGATGTTATATGAAAAGTAGTACTTTAATTTTGTCTTTGTACAGGTTTCCCTGCTTATACAATTTCTGATTGAAAATTGCTGTAGGATATTTGGACATGAAATCACTTCCCTCTTTGGAGAGGTTTCACTGAGATGTGACCCTAAAGAGAATTCCTCAGGTATTGTGAAGAAGTCGATTGATGTTTTTATTCACAAGTGTTTGCAGTACATGAAGTTTATGTATCATCCAGAGGAGCAGGTGTACACACAGCACACCTGGGTCCTTTAATGCCCTTCCCCTTCCAACCTGCTTCCCTCCCCTAAACCCTCTTCCCCATTTTCATTTTTTTTAGTCCATGTTTATGATACACAGTATTTCATTGTGGGTATTTGGTACATATATATAGCAAATTTTAAATCTTTTTACTCCCTCTCTTCCCTCTCCTTCTCAGTCTCCTGATGTATCTCCTTATTTCTATCAGTATCTTATTTTACTCTTTATACTTTTCTTTACTCAAATGATAACTACAATATGGAATTAAGCTTGTGTGTCTAAATTATTTCACTTCACATTATATTTTCCAGGTATATCCATTTTCCTACAAATGTCTCAAATTTATCCTTTATAGCCAAGTAGTATTCTGTTATACCTAAATACATTTGCTTTACCCATTCATCTGCTGATGGGCAAACAGACTGTTTCCAAGATTTAATTACTATGAATGATATTGCTATAATCATAGTTATGCATATATGACAGTAATATGTCTTTAACTATTTGGGGAAGATAGAAGTATAATAGTCAAATGAAATTACTAACTTTAATTAAGAAATTTTCTCTAATAAATAGAAGTGTGTCTGTGGCCATGCCAGGATGGTGACTGTCAGACCTCACAGCTGCTGAGGTAAAGGGAGCCTCCAATTTGTGTCACTGGGGCCCAGACAGTTCATTCCTTCCTTATAAGACCTACTAATTGGTCAGGGTATGTGACCAGCACGGTGAGGCTAAGAAGTGTTTAAGATGAGGTCCCAGCCTTCAAAAGGTTGTTAGTATGCTATGCTGTTTGAATATTCCTTTAAATAAAACTTTGTGAGGAATGTGACATACATAGAACTATAGTCATTGGAAATGAAGGGGAGTCGGTAGACTGATTTTCTTGCTCCTGGTAGATGATAAGACATCTCAGAATTGAAGTGTCCTATGAAACAGTTTGAAAACAACTGACGTTATGTGAAGGTGTACGTTCTGAATTCAAAGAAAAGTAGCCTTTACATTCCGAATTTTTGTACCATCGATTACTACTTAGGATACCTTTAGCCAATTATTATGTAGTTCTGAATATATTTTTATCTATAAAGCATCGATAATTTCTAACTTTAATGGTCGTTAGATAAATAAGGAAATAATGCTAAAGTATTCTGTTAAAGAGAAATTGATAGGACTTGTTTCCCAAAGACTAGAGATGATTGTGTATTCAACCAGCAATCCACGTTAGAAGCCAGACTCTTATTCAGAGCTGTACCTGGCATTAACTTCTGCATATTTCTCACTGTTTCTTGATATTATTGTATGTTTGTTGCTTGAGAAAAATCTTACCTAGAAAAAGCCCACTTCATTAGGAATGGAGATAAATCCATCATACTCCAATAGTTACACTCCAACAGATGGAAAGACAGGGAAGATTCTTTCCTTCTTGGGAGTAGGGATCAGACACTCTCCATGAACATTAAACTCAGTATAGTCTGTTTTGCAGGCAGCATTTGCTTGATTTATAGTAAGGAAAAATATTAATCATGGTTTCATTGTGCTCGCTTCGGCAGCACATATACTAAAATCATGGTTTTATTTTTCTTGACAGACACCTCTTGTGTCCAACTGAATGACTCCTCTTATGACAGCTTGGAAAATGAGCTAAATGAAGATGTTGACGCGCCATGTAGTGACTTGGTAAAGAAACTCGGCCAGGGCAGTAGAAGCATGGACTCTGTCTTAACCCTCAGTGACTATGATGTTGACCAGCCTGAGGTGGAAGGTCTGTTAACCCTGAGTGGTTTTGACTTAGAGCACTCTCCAGATCAAGGCCTTCAAATCAAACAGCCTTCTGGCTCCAAGCCTGTAACAAACAGAAAGACCTCCCTGAGGGAACATCCTGGGGCCTCATCCAGCACCCATTCCCCCAGCTACCCGTCTACAACTGCAGCACAAGCTCCAAACATCCTTCTGCGACACAGGCGCTGCTCAGAGCCCAGCATCGACCATCGGGACTCTAAGGGTTCCTATCTCCGAGAGTTTCACCAGAAAAAGCTACGCAAGTCCAGCTGTGATGCAATCCTCTCTCAGAAAGATGAAGATGGGCTGAAGCAAAATCAGCCCCTCTCAGAAGAGGCCAACATATGTTTAGAACAGGGTTTCATCACAGGTACTGATATGAGCAGGAAAAACACCAGTAATAAAAACATTAAGAAGAAAAACTTATCAGGCCATGAAGGAAATCACGTGAAACTTTGCACTAATTCCAAGCCAGTGGCCATTTCCATGGCATCTTGTCATATGTCTCCCCAGAATCATTCCAGGAGGCAACATTTGGATGCAGATACATCTGGCTACTCCCCCCCACACACAGTAGATATGCTCCAGAGTTCAAGGACACATCGGCGTCTATCAGAGCCCGGCATCGATGATCAGAACGGTAAACTAACCTATCTCAGGGGGATTTATACAAAGAAACAGCATAAAATCAGCTGTGACGCTGGTCTCTTGCAGGGAGAGGAGGATTATCTTAAACGCCATAAGTCTTTGCAAATGGAAGGGCAAAAACTTATTAATCAGAGTTTGGTCATGGGAATTGAGGTGGGCAAAAGCAGCGCCACCACCCAAAGCACTGAAAAAGTTTTACCCCCGAGACTAAACCTGTGTCCTAGTACCAGCTCTTCCAGCCTGTCTTCCCCAGGAACCTCACCGTCTGGCTCCTCCGTGAGCTCCCAGGACAGCGCTTTCTCTCAGATCTCCGAACACTCCGTGTTCACACCTACAGACACTTCTTCTCCAATTGACTGCACTTTCCAGGCTCAGAGAAAACCGGAAACCCCTTCTTCTGATGTGAGCACTTCCAGCCTCCTTTGTGAAAGGCCTGGTTCCTCAGTAGGGCAGGCCAGCAGCCATCTGGCTTATCCAAAGAAGGACACTGTGGAGTGGCATTCACAAATGCATTCCGTAACTCTTCACCCCAGCACATGGCTGAAAAATAGTGTGGCCAGTTTAAAAAACTGGTCTCTCAAGAAGAAAGCAAAAGTAGCCAGACCAGAGGAAAAGAAAATAAATTCCCTAAAAGGACATTTGGAGTCAGCACCCCATGCTTCTGATGTTCTAGACGCCAGTTCACCGCGAGAGATGCAGAAAGACCTAACCCTAAGGGCGGCCGAGGGACTTGGAGCTCTGCAGAGCCCCCAGCTGTGCAGCTCTGCTTCCTGTCAGGACTTGGACAAACACTGTAGCTCTCCGTTCAGCCTAGTGGAGAGCAGACTCAAGCTTTGTGTGAAGTCCTACAAGGGAGAAGGGACTGGCGGGCAGTGCTGTTCTGGTCCTCTGCCTTGGGAAAAAGCCTCCTCGACCTCTCGGACTCTAGCTGATGGGGCCAGCCCAGATGCAGGGCCCACAGTGGTATCTGATGGTGAGGATAAACATTTAACCAAAGGCATTTAACCACAGTAAGAATCTGCTGTCTACAACAATGGGAACTGGGCTGAGAACACAAAAACGATCATTATGACCCCTTTTTAAAATAAGATACTTGGGAAGTGTAGCCTGAGGATAATCTTGCTCATACTTAGGACAGAAACATTCTCTTTACTGAGACTACTTGATAAAGACTATCTGAAAAAAAATCATCACCTAACTTTAGGAAGCTTTTGCTTGTGAAAGCATGGAATTGGTACTGCCCTGAAATTTGAGAGATACTAGCAGAGGACTAGAGAAAGCATCTTCCATCGAAGGGTCCCGCCTGTGTCAACTGTCAGTGACGTCAGAATCCTGACCAGGCCACGCTATCACAAATGAAGGGTCGGGGTGGGGGGACTACAGCAAAACCACCCACACGTAATTCACGGAGTGCTTTTAGTAATCTGGTGAGGAAAATGCCACTCACCAAAATATCAAGAAAAACATGAATAGTTGATAATGAATATCATGTAAAACTTTTTCCCGAATCCAAGCCAACAGCCATTTCTGTGACGACTTCTAGTCACACGACCTCCTATGATCATTCTAGGAACTAGCACGTTGATGTAGCTAAAAGTGCAGAAAATGAGGGTGAGTGAAGAGCACCACAGTGTGGTGTTGGACCTTTAAGATGAGAGGAGAGACAAGTCCATAGCTACCAAATAAACTAATGGAGTCTAAACCATCTATCAGTTATAAGTCATTCGGAATCATGGAAATTATAGAAATTTTTCTGGAAAAAAAACCAAGGCCAGTGACCAGTGATGTCATGTGGGTACCATGACATCATAGTTCCTTCGTTGGTTGTGTTGCTCCATTCGTTCGTTCTTCAGTGTTACTTTGAAAGGCTCCAAGAAGTAGCTGTGCTGAGAAAGAAGGCCATGTTCACTCCTTGCAGCTCCCTTTTCAAAGGTTCCTACGCTAGGAACATGCTTTTAGAAATGCAGCTTTTCTTACTTAGAAGTGACCCATTTCCAACATCATTTGCTACCAGAGTATAGATGAAAAAATTACAACAGCAGACCATGAATTATGTTAATAATGTTATCAACATATGATCGAAGGTATGGTGTCTCTTTGCTGAACTGTTTCTCTGTGGTCCTGCCTCAGATTATAATTATGATTTAAAGATGCAGTGAATGGTTAAATTTTTACATGATTAAAATTTACACTAAGGGACTCGTTTTTCCCTCTCAGAGTATTCCCATTCTCTTTGAACACATTTATCCCATCATAGTTGCCATTTTCTGAGCCAGGTCTATGCACTGTCTTTTGTGAGTGCCTTTGTTCAGCACTGTTGTAGCTGCCTACAAGTCAGGAACCCATTCAAAATACTTACCTTTCATGGTCATGTTGACTCTGGGAAAAAGCCAGAAGTTGCACAGCCCCAGATCCGGTGCATCAAGTGAAACAGAAGAACCTGTAATATTATTACCAACTTGCTCTTTGATTTGGGTGGCATTCACCATATCATCACATGAAAGAATTTCCAGATCTGCTTCAGAAAGTGACAAGAATGATGGGATAAAACATGTTGGAAAGGCCGGGCATGGTGGCTCAACGCCTGTAATCCCAGCACTCGGGAGGCTGAGACAGGAGGATTGCTGAGTTTGAGGCTTGCCTGGGCTCCATAGTGAGCTCAGGGCCAGCCTGAACTACAAAGCGAGACCCTGTCTCAAAAAAAAAAAAACATGCTGGAAGGGAGGGGGCGTATTTTGAGGGGGATTAATGGCAGTATGTCTTACTCTAATAAATTTTGATAACATTCACTATGCCTTCTAATCATACCTCATAAAATTACTTGTAAGTCACCTCTTTTCTAATTTTATATTGGCGATTAACAGAGCAGTTTGGATGTTGGCAGGCTACAAGGAGTCCTGGGATAGAGTACTCAACAAAGGGTGACCAGACCTCAAGTGGGTCACTGACTAGATTTTCTTACCTCCAGAAATGTTTCCAAAAGACTCCATTGGTAGAAGGTTTAGACTCCATTAGTTTACTTTATATACATGGTTCCTTGTCCACTCTCTTGTCTTAAAGGTAAAACAGTGTGCCTCCTCACCTAAGAATAAATTCTCAGGCTTTGCCAAACAGTGTGGAGGGACAGAACTAAAAATGGATGTGTATCTTCCTCTACTCACTAAAAAGAAGTTGCCACATGATCTCTGTAGTCTACCATCAAATTGATCTTTCTCTCACAAACTAGCTTAATTCAAGTTATTTTTATCCATGACCAAGAAACTTAAGATATTCTTCTCTTGTCCTTAAGGTTACATTTTTGGGTTAGGGAATTAAAAATTAATGTTTCCTCTAGCAAATTATTTCACTGTCAGCTATAGGTGCTGCCTACCTCTAGGAGACATGGCCCTGTTTTCCCTAGTCATTATATTAAGTTAGAATCCCATGCCCAAAGAACTCCATGACTCTGGCCATCTCAGGCACAAATATGTAGTAGATTTCAGTTCATAACCACCCCTTACTGAAACATCTTAGAGTCTATTCACATCTCTCATGGTCTAATACATGAAGTACGCAGGGACTCCCCTTACCCTTAGGCATACTACTGTCAGAATTGCAAGATGTGAACAAAGCTCTTACGGCTTGGAGTGTATTTCTGGAAAAAATTACTCAACTACTTGCAAAAATAATAATTTAGCCTTTTTTTTCCTTTCATAATAGCAGGTAGAAATCACCCAACCCAATTTGAAGCATAGAAGAAAATAGTTACTCTACTAAGGTTCTTTAACTATCATTCCCACTCCCTCTGATCCCTTAGATACTCCTGTAATACTCAATGTGAATAGTTAAAAATTGCTGTAAAGTATTATATTGTATTATTTGAAGACAGACCACATGTCATTTTATTATACTCCATCTAATATATTATAGATATTAGACCAATACTTTATCTAAAATGCTTTGAGTTTGTATAATATATCTGGACAAATTTTATTACCATATGTTATGTAATAAATGTGTATTTTTGTACTTGCAGAAATTGCTGCTAACTTTTAAAGTTGTTTCATTTTCAAGGCACTGATAATGGATATGCATGAAGTCCATGCTGTCTGTTAAATAAAATACCATTCTGCAGAGCTAATGGTCACACCAGAGCATTGTTGAATTTGAAGAGCTGTTTCAGTGAGCCCAATCTTGTTTCACACTGGAGATTCTGTGGGGTATAATTACTGCTGAGTTGAAGCCTTGAAATTTTAGTCATTAGTCATAATCCTTCTGGAAAGCATGGGGTTTTTTTCTTTTTTCAAGTCTTACCAAACAGAGCATGTGTTAGACATACAATCTTCATTTATCTCAAGGACTATGTTTTTTTGTGTGTTCCTAGAGTAACATATAGTCTGTGTCCTTATATCAAATCACTATTAGCTCAGTGTAATTGTTTACAGGATTTTCTTAATTAATTTTGGACCATTCTGACCAGAACACCTAGTTGACCTTAGGTGCACACCAAAGGATCAGTTCTTCCCGGGTCAGATAAGTTTCTCACGGCTGCTTCATCTTTGCCTCTCAGCCTTCTCTGAGGTCTGCTTCATTAATTTGACCACTATTTCAAAAGGATTCAAAAAAATGTACTACTTTATCCTAGAAAAACATCTCAGGCTGGGTATAAGAACCACGAGTCTACTTTTTTTTTTTTTTCTTTTTTGAGACAGGGTCTCACTTTGTAGTTCAGGCTGGCCCTGAGCTCACTATGTAGCCCAGGCAAGCCTGAAACTCAGCAATCCTCCTGCCTCTGCCTCCTGAGTGCTGGGATAACAGGCGTGAGCCACCACACCTGGCACTGTGGTATGTGGTATTGATGGCTGGTGAGTGTGAGTCACCACACCCAGCATTGTATGTGATTACCGGGGATTGAACTCCCGACCTTGCGCTTTTGAGGCATGCGCCGGAACCACTGAGCTAAATCTCCAGCCCCACGAGTCTTTTTAGAAATGTTAGTACTTATATTTAAGCAATGTCTATATATGCTGATGTTAATTTCTATCAACTTTATACAAGTCCAATTTGCTTTTATAAAATGATTCTTAATCCAATGTTGTTAGGAGATTAAGAAATTGTGGTTTCCTACTTTTGTAAGTGAAACTACTTACTCAGGGTCTAATGTATCCTTGACTCAAAGGCAAGTTTTTTTCTGCTGAAAACCAATGATAAGAATACCATGTATCTATATCTAAAATCTGTTAAGTGTTTAGCACCTGTGTTCCTAGCAAGTTTTAATGACATGAGAAGTTATTTTCCAAACTTCCTACGTTAATGCAAAGAAAAATTTATTAGCAAGACACTCCTAGAATATAAATTCTCTTCCTGAAATGTCTATAGGTAAAATCTGCACTCTCTTTAATACCAGATCTGGTTGTGAGAATTTCTCATAAGCAGGAAACCAAAAGTAAAAAAAAACTCGAGTTCAGTGCTGCCTGCACTGAGCGAGACCTTTTTGTAAACCCACCTTCATGTTTCATTCAGTTTCCTTTTTGTTTTAAACACAGCCAACTTCTTGAGCTTCAGCTTTGCATAACATCAGCTGTTTTGGTAAAAGTGACAGAAGGCTCTAGAGTGTAATTTGGAAAATTGTTTTGATTCCCCAGAGAAATACAGTTAATGGAATTGGATGAATATTCTTCCTCAGTTTGTTCACATTGGGCAGCAACAACACGTGACATTTTTAGGTAGTTCATAGTATATGTTTAATATGTTTTTCTTGTCAAGGAAAGGGAATAGGTTTTCTAGAGTTAATTTTTCATGGCCCTGTACGGTGCAGTTTGGTAGATACTAAAGTTTAGATGCTGTTTCTATCTAGTTTATTTTAGATTACAGTAACTTAGAATTATAATCTTAGGATTTGCTTTGAAAAGTCAGTAAGCTAAAATTTGCGAAGTCTGAGCAAATAAAATGGGTGCTATGACGAAAGATCTTTGCCAGAACACAGGAGCTATAGCTGTTACTGCATAAAAAATTTCAGGAAGAAAAGCAATATATATACCTCTGCCCAAGAATAGGATGATTGAGTAGCAGAGATTCACTGAAATTCATGAACACAAAGACGTATTGGTTGATGGCACAGCAAATGACTAGCAGGAGAGGAAAGCCATAGACGAACTAAAGCCAGAAACTGAAACACAGAAAGCTCAATAAATGAACAAATGAATGAGGGAGCCAGATGTGGTGCTACACGCCTCTAATTCCAGCAAGAATCCCTCAGGAGGCTAAGGCAGAGGAATGCTTTGAGCCCATAATGAGTTCAAGGCCAACCTGAACGTCATAGCAAAATTCTGTTTCAAAAATGCATGGTTAGAGAAAATGAATGTGTTAAAATGCTCTAGAGGTAGTTAATTTTTTATGGATATTCCTGTCCCTGATGTATCAAGGTCAAACTTCTCACTTGCATGGGCCACACTGAATAAAAAGGAGTGGTCTGTTCAGTGGCAAACACCTGCCTTCACAGGTACATGTATGTGTACCAAGGTTGAAATACTGTTATCAGTAACCACTGCATTGTATTCACCACATTGCACAAGCACACAGTAACATCAGATACACATCAGTTTCATCTGGACTATGACAGATCCAGGAGGAAGAGTTAGCACCACACTGTGCCTCCACTACATAGTCCATGCCAGAACGCCATCCAGTTAGTTATGGAAAACACTGTCAAAAATCACATCATGGGTGAGAGATTTAGCTCAGTGGTTCCAGCACCTGCCTAACAAATGCAAGGTCCCTGGTTCGATCCCCAGTAACCACATGCAATAATACTGGGTGACTCACACCCACCAGCAATCAGACCACATACCACAATGCTGGGTGTGGTGGCTCACGCCTGTAATCCCAGCACTCGGGAAGCAGAGGCAGGAGGATTGCTGAGTTTGAGGCTTGCCTGGGCTACATAGTGAGCTCAGAGCCAGCCTGAACTACAAAGAGAAACACTGCCTAAGAAAATAATAACAATAAAATAAAATAAATATCAGGAAAAAAAATCTAAAAGGCAATGTTAAATATGAACATGACTGATAATTTACTCCAGATCCAATGGTATAGACATGTCTCCCTCCTCTCCACTAAGTCCAATTCTAAATCCCAGAAATAGTGGAAAGAGACAGCCAAGAGAATCCTGAAAGGTTAAGATCCTCAGACTGGAGCAGTAGCACAGTCTGTGCGGCTCCCCTTGACCAAGATGGTGACCCAAGCCTATTCTTTCCTACCCTACCAACAAAAAAGCAGCTCAGGTAAGTTCATTCTTGTCCATGATGAACCAGGGACTCTGACATCACTGATTGAGGCACACATAGCAAGAGGGCCTGATGGGAGCCCCACTAATAAATGGCCACAGGAAGGACTTTCCTAGTAGCCCTGAAATTCTTCCTCACTGGGAGATACCAGGTTGTCCAACAATCGCAAAAGGAACTTGGCCACAACAAGCAGCTCAGTCTGAGAAACTACTTGCCCCCAGCACCCTTGATTCTCCTAGTCCAAAGACATGAGAGCAGCCAAAAGGCGTACAAGAAGGGAAGTGTTTTACCCTCCCAAGAAAGTGTCAGGTCTACGGGACAGAGAGGCTTTCCTGGTTACAAATGGATTTTAACAATGCATCACAAAACTTCTAAAAATTAAAGGTCCTTTGGACCCAGAGCCCCCAAACTTAGACCAGGGCCTGAGTGCTAAGCTGAACTGCTAAAACATTTAAACATGACTCAGCACATTAGCATAATAATATCCAGAATACACTTAAAATCACCTATTATACCAAGAATAAAAAATGCAACTTCAGGGCCAGAGGGTTAGCTCAGTGGTTCCAGCGCCTGCCTCACAAGCACAGGGTCCTGAGTTCGATCCCCGGAAACCACATACAATGCTGGGCGTGGAGATTCACACCCACCAGCCATCAATAACACATACCACAGTGCCGGGTGTGGTGGCTCACGCCTGTCATCCCAGCACTCGGGAGGCAGAGACAGGAGGATTGCTGAGTTCGAGGCTTGCCTGGGCTATAGAGTAAGCTCAGAGCCAGCCTGAACTACAAAGTGAGACCCTGTCAAAAAAAAAAAAAAATGCAACTTCAAGACAACTGACATCAACCCAGAGATGATTTTAAAGCAAACATCTTCAAAATGTCAAAAATTGTAACAGAAGTATGAAAACTCAGCAAAGATACAAGGTATAAGAATATAAGAAAGTGAAGTGAAAAAACAATTTCTTTGGGTGTAGCAGTATAGTGGAGATGAGGGCAAAAAATTAATAGAATACATTCACAATCTCAATAGAGGAAACAGACAAAAAGCCTCGGGACCTGTAGGAAAAGTAATAAAGATCCAACATTCTATCTCCAGGAGATGCTAAGTGGCATTCAAGGAAGTCAAGGTGAAAACTCCCCAGATTTGAAAAGACAAAACCTACATTTTCAGAAATTGAGTGAAACCCAAACATATTTCAATTAAGATATTCTCATATGGGGCTGGAGATTTAGCTCAGTGGTTCCAGTACCTGCCTAGCAAGCACAAGGTCCCTAGTTCAATCCCTGGTAACCACATAAAAAACAGTATGGGGCATGGTGACTCATGCCCACCAGCAATCAGTACTACACACCACAGTGCCAGGCATGGTGGCTAACACCTGTAATCCCAGCACTCGGGAGGCAGAGACAGGAGGACTGCTGAGTTCAAGGCTTGCCTGGGCTACATAGTGAGCTCAGGGCCAGCCTGAACTACAAAGCAAGACCCTATTTCAAAAAGAAAAAAAAAAGATTCTCAAATGAAGGAAAGCTTTCAAGGATCTGTTACTAGGAGACATATCCATAAAGACTGACTAAAAGGAGTTGTTTAATGACAGTGTAGATAAGGAAATTTGAAGCATCAGAAAAAAATGACCAAAGAAAGCAGAAATAAGGGTGTATGTGACAGACAATCCTCATGTTTTACATGCTGTCATTTTGTCATAGCTGGAACACAATACCCAATACAATTTAACAGAGGAGTTTTGGGGGCCTTATAGTTTTTAGAAAAAATTTCACCCCAGGGCCAGTGAGCCCAAACAGAAACGGTGTGATACAAGGGCCTTTCATATAGGAAGGATACATCACATCAAAGCAAGAATGAGAAACCAGGACTCAAGAAAAGAGACACAGCCTTCCAGCTCACACCCCCAGTGACTCACCCACCTCTTCCAACCAGGCCTCACCTCGCAGCATATTTAGCTGTAAACGAACCAGCGGGTAAATCCACTGATGGGAGCAGTGCCCCATGGTCCATCACTTTCCAAACACCCCACTTTGAAACACTTGAAGCTCTTGGGGGACACCTAAAGCTAAGTCATAAGTTTTATTTGATAGTTGAAGCAAAAATGAGTGCATCATATGATATTCAAGACAATATTTAAAAGTAAAGATAAGAGGTACCCCAAAATGACCAAGTAGAAATGTCCACACTCACCACCTCAACAAAGCAACAGATGCATAACTTATTCTTTCAGGTGAGTGACTGGGAGGACACTGGAACTCAACAAAGAAGAGACTAGAACTTTCTAAGACTCACACACTTCGGGGTAACACCATAGGAAGGAAGAAAACACCCTCGCAACTCCAGCCCCAACTTCCTAACCGGAAATGGAGATTCTCCCTTTGAAAGGGAAGGATGAAAGCGACCTTCATGGAAATCCATAATCTCATACGTCACTAGTTGTAGCTACTGCAAAGTCACAGTCATCCCATGTACACCCCAGGCAGGAGGGCAACCTGAACTTGGCGCAGTGGCTTCGCTTTGAAAAGGAACAAACAGTGTCTCTCCAGCAACCCAAAAAGCCCAGGCTGCTGTACCAACTATGATCTTGAGATCTATTTTCTAAATTCATCCCACTGTAGAGGTCAGAAACCCCTGTGTAACACACCTGCCTGAACTCCACAGACATTCTGCCACCCTAGTACAGAGGTACAGCCCCACGAGCCAAAGGAAACAGAGCAGAGCAGTGATCCCAGCCTCCTTGGTGTCCTGCATTATCAGAGATGTATATTTTCGAACAGAAGGAAACAAAGGGTGCTGCCCCCAATAAGTGAGATCAGAGCACTGGGACCAGGGATATAGGTAGGCACGAGAGGGCTCAAGCCAGCATCAGAAATAAAAGCAGGCTCCCCTCTTGTCCCTGCTGGTACAACCCCTTGTGCTGTATCTGGGCAAGTGCTGACATTTCCACTGTTGCACCACAGCTGGGTATAAACTCTTCTCAGAGGGAGGAGCTAGCATCACAGATGGAACATGGGAGCACCCACTCTGGCTCTCATGGGCAATCTGCAACCTCTGTGCTAACCTGAAGCAGGGCCTTCCTGACCTCTGCTGGGACTGCTGGCTTCAGTGCCAGCCAGAAGCAGAGCTTGCCTCAGCAGTGCATAGGAAAATGTCCTTTGTCCTGTGGGTATTATTGTATCTGTTGTCAGAATGACCGTGCACTGGGCACATCATGCCCTCTACTGTGTGCACCGGAGTGTCTGTACCCTTGCATGTCCTTGGAAACGGTACATGCCTTCTGTCCCAACACACTGTGCATTGTGTCAAAATATTATAGCCAAAGATGCTACAGAGAGAATAGACTGAAGTACACAGCTGGAATTGAAACCAAAACTAGTACTTCATACCAAACTAAAGTCCAAAAGCCACTTCAGGAGAAAGCTCTTTACTACAATTTACTACTGAGACCGTTCCATAGGACCAGTAGAGATAACTGATCCACTAAATGCGCAAACCTCAACAGAGATGCAAAGAAAACATGACAACACAAGATGTGATGCCTCCAAAAGTGAAATCAGAGTCAAAATAATAGAGACAATTAACAAAACTAGAAAA
>PVIC010021090.1:0-28854 GCA_004025085.1 Thryonomys swinderianus | reverse complement strand
TCAGTAAGTTTTTGCTTAACTTCACAGATTTCTGCCATTATCACATGGAGTCAAATCTCTGTGCATGCAGGCTACACTTCTGGCTTCCTGGGAAGATACCTGCCACAGGCCTCATGAATATATAGCAGAAGCCCAAGAGGAGATGCAGGCCTGGAGCCACCGCCCTTGCCAACCGGACCTTGTCTTGAGCACCTGGCCCTCCACTGTGGCTGTGTCTGCCTTCCCAAGCCCACAGACATGAGCTCATGGCAGACATACAGCAACTGGTCAAGGTCTCCTCATCTGCTTGCTTCTGGCTAGGACCCTGGCCACAGGGCGCTGCTCTTATTCACAGCAGTATCCCTAGAACCTGCACATAGGTGATGGTCAGCAAATGTGACAAAAGAGAGAACCATTTCCCTGGCTGGAGGAGCCATTGGCAGGCCTGGCCCAAACTGCTCCCTGGAGCTTGGAGATTGCAGACCAGGACCAGCCCACCTCTACGTTCCCCCAAGGACATGACCTTGGGCTCTGGTCCACCACATGGTCTGACTCCTCCCTGGTTTTTCCAGCCCAAATCTACCCCATGGACTGAGCATCCCCTGGGATACGGCAGTGCAGGGCCACAGCAGAGTAAGGCACTGATGGAGTGATGTGGAAAAGCCCTTGGCAGCCCTGTGGGCCCTGTTCCCCTTCTCTGGCTATCCTTCCTGGCTGCATGGCTGGCCATGGGATGTAGCCTCTGCCCTGGACTCCAACTAGGAGGGTGACGGAGAGATAGGGAGGCAGATGGGTATCTCTCCCTTCCGTTTTGCAGTTTCTCAGGCTTTAGTTCTAGGTTCCACTGATGACTCAGCCTCTAGTGACTCGGTCCTGGCTCCGGTGACCCCACCAACCCTATTTCCGTGTGGGACTCTTGCTGTTGCTGGCCTCTTGGTGTATTCTCCTCTATCTCCTCTGTCCACGTTCCAGACACCAGAGCCCTCTCATCACCCATCAGGTGTGGCTGTTTAAACCATGCTTAATAAATGGCACCATTGCGGCCAATGTGCCTGACTACATTCACCATCCCCACTTCCACCACGGAAGTCCCGCTCCGCTGAGGGCTCCCCACCACCCGGCCTCCAGCAGCTCCACTTCTGTTTCTGATTTTACCTGTTTGAGATGCTTCATAAATGTGGAATCTCATACTCTGGCTTACACGTTGGGCAGCACCCCTTGGTTTTCAGTACACAAATAGACTATAGAATTCAAGTTCAACACCAGGCTGGCAGAGGTTCAAGGGGTGGGGAGGCCTGGCAGGGCTGCAGAAGCCATAGCAGCCTATGAAAGAGTAGACACGAGAGACAGGTGACAGGCATAGCTGTCATTTGTGAAGTTTTTAAAGGACCACAATGACACTCTGACCCCATTTATGAACCAGGAAGCTAGAGCTACCTGCCCACAGTGCCACTTAATGTCAGCAAATAAATTCAGTCAATAAGAAAGTCCCAGAAGCCCTTGATCAATGTGGAGGCTGTGGAGCACAGGTGCCATGGTAAGAGGTACTAGCCTGCTGTGAACCAGCACCAACACAGGGCCCTGCAAGCCATGTAGGTGACAGGTGCTCAGTGTGCTATTTGAGGATTAGCACCCAGGACCTGTGGGCACCCCTTCATCAACCTGTGTTTACTAAGCACCAAGTGTGGATGGGCCTGGACCAAGCAGATACCAGGGCCAGGATTCTCCCTGATGGGAGTGGGAGAGTGGGGCTGACTGCTCACCTGTGCCCTGAAGGGTCATGGCTGGGGATCACCCTGCCCAGAGCTTTGGGAGAATTTCTGGGACTCTGGAACTGGCTCCTGTCACTTCAGTGAGGATGAAAAGGAGCCACCAGGGTGTGCACTCCTGCATCAGTGGGGCATGATCCTGTCATGCTCACAGATCTGCCAAAAAATGTCCCTGGGTTGATGCTGATATACACTGAGCCAGGTGGGCACAGATGGTCCTGGTGGGTGTGTTGGCTGCTGGCACATACATATCACTACTTGCACACAAGCAGCAGTGTCCCCAGGATCCTGGGGAGGCATAATAGTAGTTGGTGAGCCAATCAGAAAGCAGAACAAGATTACTGCCCAATGCTCAGACCACCAGGAGCAGGGTGGGGACCTAAACTGTCACAGCTTCATGCTACGCATGAAGTGGTGCCCTCACTGGCAGAACAGAGACCCTGACTCAGGGAACCCCCCAGCGGTACCTTGAGGACTCAAGGAAAGGACACAGATGTAAATACTAGTGGAGGAGGACCTCATAGTGCATTCATTGCCCCGTAGATGGCATGAGGGGAAAAAAATTCAATCAACGAAAATTCAGTGTTTTGAGTTCAATAGAGAGCCCCTGGCTTTTTCACTTGTTTTAGCTGCAGGAAAAGCAATCTTTTGAAACCTTTTTTTTTTTTTAATAAGCTGTGGGCCTAACTCTCCGTCTTGCAGGGGCAACAGCCTCCAGACTGGGCAACACCCTGTAGGGCAGGACTTTGGGCCTGCGCCTGGGCTGGAGGTTGGGGCCCTGTGTCCAGTGAGAAGTGGACTCTGGTTCTAGGAATACAGAGGTGGGATGTTAAAGGTGCTGAGGAGGCCAAGGGCTGCTCAGCTGAGGAGAATCTTGGTTTCAGAATCATATGGACAAGGGCTGGCCCAGGTCTGAGGAGGCCAGGAGGAACCGCAGCTACCCTGGCACATCCCCCACGCCCATCACACCAGGGCCCACGATGGCTTCCCACATGGGTGGGGGTTTCTCTCCAAGCTACCTGCTCTCAGAATTCTTCTCTCCATCACTTTAAACACTGTCTGGTGATGGGTTGGGGATTTAGCTCAATGGTGCTAGGCCTGCACTGCAAGCGCCATTTCTGAGTTCCATCCCTGGTATAGAAAACAAAACAAAATAAAACAACCCACTGTCTGCTGTTCAGTTAAACAGTGAGGTGCAGTGGGACCTAGTAGCCCATTTCTGGAGTGATGCTCTTATCATTTGTCTTCATGAAATGCAGCCATCCCTGTCACTGAAGCTAAAAGGTACTACCCCATGAACAGGGATGTGACTGGTAGGAGGCAGAGGGCTTTCTGTAAACGGGGAAGCACAGGGCACCTCCACAGTCCCAGAACTGCTCCCTACCCACTCCTGTTGTGGCTTCCCGACCCAATTCAGGGTGTCCCCTCACTAAGGCAAGGGTCATGGGAAGACCTCAGCCCTGGGGCCACGGACTTGGGCCCAATCATAGCATCACCTCCCAACAGTTCACGTCCTCAGCTGCTCCTTCCAGTGAGCTCAGCGCCCATGTAATGGGCAGGTGACAGTGATAGCCATGGTGCCTTAGCCTATTCCTGCACCTTCAAAATGCAGTATAGCCTCCCTTAGAGGTCCCAAGCCTGCAAGTCCAGGAGAGAGAACAGCCCTACCCACATGTCCATACCTCAGAGGAGGCCACTGTCACAGCGGCAGCGTGGCCTGGGGGAGGTGGCCTGAGGGTTTCCCAGCCCAGGGCGGGGGAGTGGAGACCTGACCAGGATGTAGGGCCCACAAGGATCACCTCGGCTGAAGCAGGCAGACCTCAGGGGCACCCCCCCAACCACCACCACCAGCTCGGAGCCCTCTCCATCCCAGGCTCCTCCCATGCTCTGTACAGCAAGCAGTGTGGCTGCCCTCTGAGGAAGCCAGCAGGCCTGGAAGAAGAACACTGGGCAGGGAAGAAGTCAGGGGAATACAAGGAGGGCGAGCTGGCCCTGGTGCCACACAGGGCTCAGAAGGGAAAGCCAGAGGGGAAAAGTTAGGGTTAGCACTGGCCTGCAACTGGACTCCAGGCCCTGCTTCTGTCTGTCCATAGGTTCCCTGTCTCTGGAGAAGTTCACTTAGGCCAGAGGGCAGTGGACCTGAGGTCCTGCCCTGAGCCTGGAACCTGGCACAAGGAATGGGGAGGGGAGCAGAAAATCTATGTGTAACCAAGACAGTGTTCACAGGAAGCTGGAAACAGACACTAGTGGGAGGGCTGGTACAGCTCTTGTGAAACCTGAAGAGCCCTATGGCCCCACTAGGAGACACACGTGGCCAAAGACCCTGGCTCTGCCAAGGTCAAGGTGTTCACTCGCGCCACCTGTGCAGAAGCACACTGAGTTCTCTGGCAACAACAACCCGGCAGGTCCTGGCCCTACATTTGTCTCCTCTACCCTGGCCAGGGTGAGATGGGTAGGGCTCCCTGTTACCCAGTACACTGGTGAGCCCTCTGGCGGGTAAGCGTGGCAAGCCTCCCCATGCCTGGCCCGTGGCTGACGCAGTTAATGATGGCAGGGATGGCTAGACCTGGCCTCTCCTTCCTGTCTCGGTCCCATAAGATTGCTGTGCCAAAAGGCCAGACCAAGTGGCTTAACGGGAACTGACCACTTCCAGCTTGGGAGGCCGGAGTGTATCTTTAAGATGCTGGCAGGTCAGGTATCTGCCAAGGGCCTCTCCTAGTGTGCAAGTGGCAGACTTTCCATTAAATGCCCAGCTCCAATCTCATTGTCTTATAAGGGGTCTGATCTGCCACCTGTGGCCTCACCTCAACCTAGTCACCTCCCAGAAGCCTCGCCTCTTGACACTACCCCACTGGGGTTAGGACTTGAACGGGTTTGGGGGCTGTCATGGGGACAGCGGCCACAGGTCTAACACCCCACTCCTGAGGGCCTGACGGGACAGGGCCCTATGACTTCACATCTCCACAGGAGGCGCTGGGCAGGGACTGGGGACCACTGCTCTGAGCTACTGTTCCTCCCTCAGAGACCTCACTGCTCAAACGACAGCTCCATGATTTGTCTCCTCTGCCCAAGTCATGGTGCACAGGATCGTCTGACCACAAACACTGAAGTTTTGAGGACCCCATACTCCACTTCCAGGCCACTGTGGGGGAACACTGAGGGTACTGTCTAGGTCCTGCCACTCAGCCCAAGGGTTATCCATCACAGTTCCACAGTAAGCCGGGTCACAGGATCATCTGATCCTGACACTCATAGTCAGAGCCCTCACTCTGTCCCTCCTCGGTTCGTGTATGTGCCAGGACACCCATTGTGCTGGGCAAGGCCATCTTGCTTCCTCCCAGAGAGCAGCCAGGTGTTCCCACAGATGTCATGGGGATGGATCCTGGTTTGACCCAAACTTTGCTTCCCTTTTCCACCCAACGGACAAGAGCTGTGGTCTCTTATCTTCTCACACTCCTTGCCATGGCTGATGGATGGCTGCCTGGGAATGATCCATCCTTCACTAGTAGCCCACACCAGGGCATATCTGCTGCTCTGCCCAACAGAAATCCCGGGCTCCCACAGGCAGAGGGCAACAGCCTCCGACTAGCTGCCACTGAGGATGTTCTACTCTGGCACTTGCAGAAGGCCAAGCAGTCTAGGCAGAGCCGGCCCAGAACTCTAAACAGTAACTCCCAGGTCAAAGACCCTTAAGACCACCTACCTGTAAAAAAAGATGTGTGCCTGAATTCCATGTTCCACCTGGCACACATGGAGAGCTGCACTATGGAGTCTTAATCTCCCATCACAACGGGGGTCTCCTCTCCTGGACTGCAATGTGGAGGCACTGACCAGGCACAACATCTGACTGACTAGAAAGGTCAGACTGAGAATGGAGGCCCTTCAAGAAACCAGAGGGGACAGAGAGGCCAGCCCTGGCCTGGCCCCGAGGACCTCACGGATGTGCTGTTATCCCAACCTTCAGGAAACTGGGTCAGCACTAGTAAACAGAACTCCCAGGAAGTGGCCTCCTCAGTGGCACCATGGCAGGTCTTTGACAAGGGCACAGGAAGTATCCGCAGAGGGAAGAGACCAGGTGGGTATGTCACCATGGCATGGGGGCCACCTCCAAGGGCCTTCCACTAGAAGCAACACAGGAGTACAAGTACACCTGGTCCTGGTTGCCGGGAGGCACCCAAGGGTGAATGCAGGCTTGGGCTCAAGGTAGGAAGGGAGCAACCAGGGGGCCTAAGAGGACTACGCATAGTACCTGCAGGGAAGATGCTTGGGTTTGCCTTTAGGGCCACTATAAGACCTGAGGCATCTCAAGTGGGCTCCCAGGTAAGGAGGGGATGCATTTAAATGGGACTAGGGATCTCATTCTGCTCTAGAGAAGTCAAGGGCTTTGCAAAAGCCTTTGGCGCCCTAGGGAGAAGAGGAAACAGTCCCACCAACTATCTCAGCATCTGCCACACTCGGTCCACCTAAAATGGGGAAAAGATTCTGAAACCAACACACAGCACAGCTAGAGGATTGAAGAAGCTGGACATTAATGAAGGACAAACATATTTAGAGGGCACAGGAGGTGCTACAAGGAATCCAGAAGGTAGCAGAGGTAGGAGTACTTGGGCACCTGAGCCCGGATAAGCAGCAACTCTGGGCCTCCACAGTGCACACTCTAGACACCTGCCCAGTGGCAAGCTGATAAGGAAGCTGCCAAGGGTTCTGTGGAGGAGGCAGAGTGCAGGGCCCAGGCCCTACTCCTCAAAAGAACTGCAGTGGGACCCAAGAGACACAGCCAGAGGAGCTGTTTCCTCAGCTGGTTCTGGAAGGAGAGGTGCTCTGAGGCCACATGTCATTCTGGCCGGTTAGGACACAATATAGTCAGAACGGGAGCAGGTTGTAAAGGAATGAGCTGATCCTAATGGAATTTCTCATGAGCAAAAACATCTACAAGGGACCTTGCAGGGTCAGCCAAAGCCCCAGCAGGTCCACCTCACGCCTTCTAAGATGACACATTACATCCCATCAGGACACTAGTCCTTCATTGCTGCCAGCAACCAGTCAGTTCTGACCTCTGACCACCTGCAGCACCTCGTGTCTGTTGAGAGCCAGAAATGGCACAAAGCACACAGTGTACAAATGTTGCTCCAGACACGGGAAGGAAATGGTGTGACAGTGGCATGACCAGAGGCATCAGGGCCCAAAGAATCAGCACAGAACCTTTGCAAACTATCTGATTTTTATAGTCTTCACACATGCCTTTAAAGCAAGAAACAAACATGGCCACCAGTGCTACCAAGGCAATGACTACAGCCTCAGTGTTTGGACAGATGTAAAAACGCAAACTTCTCTCCCCCAAGTACCCTTGGCTCTCATGGGACCCTGGGAACAAAATTCTTGGTGGAATGACTAGTAAAACGCTGGAATGAAAACTAGGTGCTGATCCAGCTGCCATGACTTGAATCTGAGAGGGAGTGGAGTTCAGAGAAAAGCAGTGCAAGAACATAGAAAAATATGCCTATTTCATATACATTCAAAGGTGCTATTGACAATGAGCAAAGGGCCTTCTGGAATCAGGTACAGGTGGCCACAGTGCCTAAAATGAGAAGCTACAAATCAGCTACAAGGTCTGGGGAAATCACTGACTGCATCCTCCTACAAAGGCCTTTGTAACACCAACCCATGTGGAGGTGCCTTCTCTGGGAGTATCACTAACCTGTTAGCTGAGGATAAGTTTTTTGTTTTTGTTTTGTTTTGTTTTGATACAGGGTCTCACTTTGTAGTTCAGGCTGGTCCTAAACTCACTATGTAGCCCAGACAAGCCTCGAACTCAGTAATCCTCCTGCCTCTGCTTCCCGTGTGCTGGGATTTCAAGTGTGAGCCATCACACTCAACTGAGGATAAAAGCTTTAACACTGCTGGAGCTCCAGCAGCTTGTTCTACCATGCTCAGTGCAAACCTGGGATTAACTTCTGGATGCCTCATCAGGACTTCCCCATGTAAAGGCTGTAACCATGCAATTCAGGAGAGCACAGATATGGACTTTGTGCCAGTCTCTGAACCCAAGGCAGAAGACAACAGTGTTCATGGGCCCTGGGGACAAGGAGAGGACCTGACCAGGTAGCTCTAACTCTGAACAGAAAGCCATGTCACCCTGTCAGCAGCAGTGGTTGGACCTGAGCTGTGGGGCCTGTTGGGCACAGGGAATGTTACGGTCTACTTAAGACCATGGCTGAAGTAGGCACCTGCAAAAGGGTCACTGTGTTGCCTATGCAGCTACAAGTGGGCTATACTGGCATTGAAGGTGATGAACTGAGTCACAGTCCTTAGCAACCTGCCCCCAGGTACCAGGCTCAGGGTCCACCCCACACGGGAATGCCCACCCGCCCAGTCCACCAACCCTTCTGGGGCCTGCATGGTGATCTCCTCTTGGGCAGACATGCCCTGCCATCAACACACATGGCCCAGCCTGGCCCCAGCTGCAGCTACGGAAGATTGGATGGTGCTTCAGGTAGGGGGATCTCCTTTCAGGTCTCCTCTCATTCAGGTCACATGGCCAGTGACACAGGAAAAACCCTGGCCAGATGGAACGTGTTGGGCTGGGCCCTCCTGAATAACACAGTGCCAGCGAGAGCTCTGGGGTCTGAGCGTGTGTCCACTCTAGGGAGCCCAGAGCTGGAGATGGTCAGTGGTCACCTGCTGTAGATGAGCAGGGCAAGGGGGAGCGGGCTGGGCTTATGCCCCTGGGAGTGCACTCCTGGAGAGCCTCAATTTTGACCACAGCTCTCAGCGCAACCCGCTGCTGCCTAAGCTGCCACTGTCGCCTGAATACAGAGTGCAGCGTATGCAGCTGTCCCACCTCCTGCATCGTGAAGCACGGCTGCTGTTCAGCAAAGTGCACCATAGCCTCGAAGGATGCTGCCGCCTGCTCCCAGGCTGCCTCGTTGTCCTCTTCAGTGCTCTGTTCCCCTTTTTCTGCATGGCCATCAGCCTGGGCTGGTGACGCAACAGTGTGTGCTTTGCCTACCTCCCTCCCAACTGCGTCCTGCTCCTCCACCCCAATGTTCTGAAGCCCGCTGCTTGGGCAAGAGGGACCTTCTTTCACCAGCTCAAGGATGTGGGCAAAAGTCTTATGGTGAGGTTTAGAGGTACAGTGCTCTGCCACCACTTCCTCTTCCTCAGACGAGCCCTCAGTGAAGGCTCCTGCGGGCCACAGCTTCCTCCACGCCTGCCTGAAGACCTGGCTGGGCACGGCATTCCAGGCACAGGCCACGTTGAAAATGGTATCATTCATGCTGTAGCGGGAATGGAAGCCCTGCAGAGTGACAGGAGGGCTAATGAAGTGCCTCATGAAGTCTCTTCGAATGCCTTGCTCCATGGGCTGAATTAAGGAGGTCACACTGGCAGGCAGGAAGATGGTGAAAATGTTATCAGACACCAGCTCAGACTCCTGTGGGTGGGCCCGGGAGTTGTCCAGCAAGAGAATGGCCTTGCTGTCTTCAGGCAGACCTATTGTTCTGAAGTGCTCTCGCACTGAGGGTACAAAGATGTGATGGAACCAATCTGAGAAAATTTCCTTGTCTACCCAGGCATTGCCCTGGGCCTTATAGGCAACAGGCAGGTGCTGGATGCCTCTGAACGTCTTGGGGCCACCACACTTTCCGATGGCCAAGGGTTTGATTCTGTGGGAGCCCGTGGCATTGGCACACATCAGGACAGTTATTCTGTCCTTGCTCTGCTTGAGGCTGGGCATAGTCCCGCCATCTGGGCTGGGATTGGGCAAGCAGCGCCAGAAAAGGCCAGTCTCGTCGGCACTGTAAACCTGCTCAGGGGACAGCCCATGCTCAGCAGTTAAGCTCCTAAAAAAGCCACAGAACTGCTCAGCAGCTTGGTGGTCGGCCACCTGTTTCTCACTGGATGCATCTAGCTTTTTAATGCCATGCCTGGCCTTAAAGCGCCAAAGCCACCCTCCAGAAAACACGCAGGGCTCAGTCAGCTGCATTTGCTCGTAGAAGTCCTTGGCCTTCTCGATGAGCATGGGACCTGACACTGGAACGCCCTCAGCGCGCTTTACCAGGAACCACTCGTATAGCACCCGATCCAGGTGCTCCAGCTTTGGCGTGTGCAGGGTGCGCCGCTGCTCCAGTGCCTGTCTGGAGTCTGAGTTGGCAAAGAACCTGAGCAGCTGGGCCTTGTGAGCCTTGATGTCATAAAGGGTGGACATGCCCACGTTGTACTCCTGCATCAGCGCCTTCCTGCTCTCACCCCGCTCCAGGCGTGTGCAAATGTCAATCTTCTCCTTCAGGGTCAGTACCACCCGCTTGCGCTTCTCCCCCCTCCCTTTTGAAGCATTCTGCTTGGAGGCCATGAGGTGGTTGGCGTGGCCTGGTCTGGCCCTGCTCCTTCCCTGCCTCAGTCTTTCCCTCTCCCCTCTGCCCTTCAGATCTGCTGATCCCAGGCTCAAGCCCAGTCCCTCACCGGCTCTGCCTTTCACTTGCAGCAATCTCTTACCTCAGCCTTCATTCAGTACCTAGGCTCCAACAAGCTCAGGCCTTGGCTCCTAACAACATGGTCTGCTACCAGGTCTCTCTGCAAAGTCAGGTGGCCAATGTCACGTTGCCTGGGATTGTTCCACTCAGCTGGGCCCTTGGTCTTCTGTGCATAGACAGCAACAGAGCTCCCTCAGACACTGCCAGCTTTCAGGTTAATGGATGTTTTGCAGCATGAGCTGGGAATGGCTCTCTCCAGGTCCACAATGATGTTTCATCCACAGCCCTTCACAAACTGGAAAGCAGAAGAAAAAGATGTTATGGGAAGAGCCTGCAACCTTCCTACCAGGAAGCTTTGCAAGAAACAAGAGAGCTGCTTCATGCTATTTGCTGTTGACTGTCTTGCCATATCTCTTACTTTCCTTCATGACGGCTTGCCTCCAGCCCTGTCCATTTCTCTCACAGGGTCACTCAGGGACCGCAGAGGCAGAGTTCCACAGAAGCAGCAGCACCAATGATCTTATCATAGGGGCATTCCACTGTGTAAATGCATGCAGATGGATTCTTATCGGCTTGACCCCTCTTAAGCCTTATCTGGATGCTTCATCCAACTCTGGGCAGTCTTGAGGCCAGCAGATTATTTATATATGCAACATAAAAATAAGCACATCTTGCCGGGTATGGTGGCTCACGCCTGTAATCCCAGCACTGAGGAAGCAAAGACAGGAGGATTGCTGAGTTCGAGGCTTGCCTGGACTACATAGTGAGCTCAGGACCAGCCTGAACGACAAAGCGAGACCCTGTCTCAAAAAAAAAAAAAAAAAAAAAAAAAAAAGAGCACATCTCAAGTGAAATGAGATACTATCAAAATGTAAGAACACCAAAGACACACCAAGTTTGTCACCAGCCAGCTTGGTTGGGGAGGGGTCCCTTTCTGAGTCAGCCTCCAGATCTGCAAGATGTGATGGGTCTTTAGGACATAAAATTCCATTTACTGATTGGGAGGGGTAGTGTGCATACTGCCTTGTGAATAGGTATGAGGGTGTAGTATGTACACATCACTGTGGGGAACAGAGGGGAAATCAATGCTGTCATTCACCCTTGAGAGGATTTTTAAAATGAAATGAGGGAAGTGGGATGTGGAATTCCACAGGAACTTGTGAGGCTGATAAGCTTCCTGGAGAGACCTGGCACCTGAAATAAGCTCCCTATGGACATCTTGTGATGTTTGGCATGCAGATGTGTGCCAGAAGACAGGAGGTGGCTGAAAACCCTGTCCAGTTTGCAAGACTAAATATTTCCTTCAGGAGTAAAATTCAGATACTACTTCTAAAAAAATCTCTTCCTAGCAAAAGGGTAAGAAAAGTTCAAATGGTTTCTGGCCTTGCAGTTTCAAGGAAAGCACTGACATGCAAACACTTAAAGTATTATTTGCCTATGCCAAAGCAGAGGACAGAAAACTGGGAGGACTAAAGGGACAGAGCTGGGCCAACACAGGAGGAGGGAGGCACTCAAATCCATTCATATCTCTCTTGTGTGAGGGGAAGTAAATTTTTTTTAGAAAAGGTTCGAATGAATTTAGGAGAAAGACGCAGAAGTCGACCTCTCTGGGAATAGACTATGTTAGATTACAGGGAAGGGAGGACATCAGGTAGAAAGATTTTAAAAAGGAGACTATGAATCCTGGAGACTGGGCAAAACAGTTGGAGAGTCCTGGAAGAAGAGTAGGGATCCTCTTCTCCAGACAGAAAGAGTGGGATGCACATGCACAGGGACAGGCCTGGGCACCAGCTGCCAGTGGGAGTTGTCACCCACCCAATTCCCAGCGAAGGGAATCCGAAGACGTAGATCCTCATCTCCGAGGGGCTGGTCACGAAAGCGATTCCTTTCCTGGGGCCACTTTCAAGGTTGAAGATGGGGGAGAAAAACGACAAAGGCAAAGCCTCATCCGTCCTCGGGGCTAACTACCCCTCCCCAGACCCTGGGATGGTGGAGGCTCGCGCAGGGGCGTCACGGGACCCCGCAGGGCCGGTGAGTGGGTGTCTCTGGGAGAGCGCTGGGGGAACTGACCCTGGGTTGATTGGGGTCGCGGACACGGCGGGAAGCAGAGCCGGACCTGCAATCCCGCAACCGGCGCCGCCGAACCAGCCTGACCGGCCCGCACAAGGCATCGCCGCCCCGCCCGCCTGCCTCTCACCAGGTTTTACTCACCCGCGGGCGCCGAGCCGCAGCCGCCAGCCGGAAGTGCCGCTACCACCAGTCCGGTCCTCCAGGCCTTCCCCCGATTACTTCCGGAGCGCTCTAGGCAGGGCGGAGGACTCGGCCTCGATGGTGTGTAGGAGGCGAGTCCAGGTTGTGCTAGAAGATAGCGCCAAGGAGGGAAGGCTGTGGGGCTGGTCTCCCCTTTCCTAGTTGGCTTGGGGCTTTGAGGACCCTGGTGTTATGCGGAGTGGAAATCCTGTGCTGAATGAGCCTCAGTAGCCCGAGAAAGGTCCACGCGGAAGATCAAGTGCGCGCGGGGCTCTTGAGCTGGGATGAAACTTTGGGTGGTGCAGGGGTGCATTACGATGGGATGATGATGACCCCAGCGCGCCCACAGCCCACCCTCCAGAGCCTGTGAACATGTGACCTTTCAAGGCGAGGGGGACTTAGTAGATGCCAAGTCAAGGTTCCTGAGTTCCAGTTACCCGTTGGTCATCACAGCGGAAGGCAAAAAGGTCGGAAGATGACGCGCAGGCAATGGCAGAGGGACAAGTGTTAGACCGCGCTCTGAAGAAGGCAGCAGGTGGCTTCTAGAAGCAGGGAAAGTGAGATTCTCTTTCAGAACAAAGCCTTGCTGACATCTTGATTTTAGTTCCGTGGGACTCATTTTAAATGACTTCTGACCTTCAGAAGTGTAAAATAATAAATCTGTGTTGTTTTTGTTTACTATGTGTATGCTAATTTGTTCTGATCACTATAGAGATGCATACAGATTTGCAAGACTTACTCCACCTTATTTCACATTCTTCTGTTGGCTCCCAGGGTCCTACCCCGCCTCCGTCCCTCTCCTCACCGCCGTGCAGGCCTCCAGCTCATGTTGGAGGCTCCTTAGCTGTGTCTGCTCTATGGGCTCACACATGCTCTCCAGTATCAGGACTTTACTACCAGGACAGAGGGTAGATTCGTGTCTCCTGGCAGGACACCTTCCCTCAAAATCCAAACTACCATCTACCCTACACCCCACAAAGCTTCCCAGCAGCACCTCAAAGGCAGGGTTTCTGAAACAGCCCTCCACCCTTCTGCCCAGTCCTGCCCATCCACAGTTTTATCAGTCAGCAACAACACCGTCTTGCTTAGTTGGGCCAGAAAACCCAGGAGCACCCTTGACTCTCCCTCTGAATGGCTCTTTCCATAAAACTCATCTTTGTTACCCCTCCAGCTGCTGACCTCTGGTCCACACTTCCAGGATTTGGCAGGTGTATCTTCCCTGTCCCCTTTTTTGTGTCTTTACCCCATCAGCTGCTACACAGAAACCACCCTAAAACGTACTGCCTTGAAACAGCCACCACCCTATCCAGCACATGATTCTGTGGGTCAGGAGTTGTATACTAGAGAAGGAAATTGAGTTATGGAGCAGAGCAAGGATCTGATGGAATTAGAATCCAGGGCCCCTGGAAGAGCTTCCTCACCAGGGATCTTAGTACAACCAAGTCCCCCATGGCTGGCCTAACTCCAATGTTTGGCTCTCTGCTGCCTCCCTGTGGACCTAAGTTTGAGTGCATATCCCAGACCTGGTTTGTGCAGGCAGGGGTGGGAATTTGGCGTGGAACAAGGCCTCCAGCATTATTCTGGGACCCTCAGCTTCCTCTTCAGAATGAAGTTCACTCTGGTGATGGGGAGAGGGTCAGGAAGAGGAATACAGCGGTGTCCCTCGGAGCCTGGCACAGAGCTTCTCTCCCTAGCCGGGCCCCAGACCAAACCTGGACCTTTGCAGCTGCCTCTTTGCTGGCCAGATCACATGGTCATTCACAGCGAAGTGGCCTGGGGAGTGACAGTCTCCTTGCTCAGGTTCGGGAGGTTCCGAGTGAGGAATCATCAGCCACCAGTTCTTCCAGGAGAATCCTAGGTGGGTGTCCCAAGCAGAAGGGGACTTGTGAAACCCACATCCCAGTGGCAGAGAAAAGAAACAGTCCTAGAGGCATCTGGGATCCCCTGGCTCATCAACTCCCTCCAGGAGGGAAGAGTGGGTATGAAGAATACAGAGAGGGGCCGGTGGTGGGGCTGAGGGCTTGGGACAGGGGCGATGCCCACAGGAGGAGAGTGGGTTGGGGCAGGGCCACTGATAGTGCTTGGTGAGACCAGAGGTGTCTCTTCTGGGTAAAGAGGGGTCTTGGGAGAATTAGAGACAGAATGGTGGTGGGCTCTGGGGACCGCACTGCCCAGCCTGCTGTTCAGAAAGCTGTCCTGAGATTGAGTCCCCAGGTACACTGATAAAACCTGCTAAGGACACCTCACTGAAGACCCTCCTGGAGGGACCTCATTGGAAGCCTCCAAAACCTGAGCAAGGGGCATTGCCATGGCCCAGGCCCGCTTCCAGACAAAGGGCTGTGGGCAGAGGGTGCAGCTGCACGATAGCACCAGCCTATGGGCATGGAAGAGGGCTGCAGGAGGCCGGTCACACACAGGCTCGTGGCTGAGAAGACCTGGGCTTCACTTGCAGAGTGCAGCGATCTGCCCAGACTGAAACACACTCACTCTCACGCAGCATTCACACCATTCCTTCACACCATACTCACATACACACGCTTCTTGTACACACACTCACATGTCACACCACGCACAGAGACCTTGGAAGACATGATCTTAAAGGGGGCTGGCTCTGAGGGTGACCCCAACGCCCATGATCTGGCTGCACAAGAGCCACACCCCCTCACCTGCCGGTGCTTTGTTCCAAAGGAAAATATCTACACCTGTGTAAGCAGAAGTCATTTGTGGTTTTGCAATGAACAAGCTGTCTTAATTTTTAAAACCAACTCTGTGTGTGGAGTCAAAAAGTCGGCCAAGGGCCAGAGATTTAGCTCAGTGGTTCCGGCACCTGCCTCACAAGCGCAAGGTCCTAAATTCAATCCCCTGTAACCACACACAATGCTGGGCGTAGTGACTCACGCCCACCAGCAATCAATACCACATACCACAGTGCTTGCTGGGCTTGGTGGCTCACACCTGTAATCCCAGCACTCAGGAGGCAGAGACAGGAGGATTGGCTTGCCTGGGCTACATAGTGAGCTCAGGGCCAGCCTGAACTACAAAGCAAGACCCTGTCTCAAGAAAAAAAAAATCAGCCAAGTGTTATATGGTCAAGCAAGGGGCTTTGGGTTCTGTTGGCAAGGACCTCTCTCCAGAGGGTTCCACTCGGAGCAGCAGCTCCAGTACTATGTGAACAGGCAGGAGAGCCCAGCGGGCTTGGGCTGCACAGCCAGGTAGGTGGGTAGAGGGCAAAGAGAGAACAGGAAAATCTGGAGTCCCAGGAAGTGACTGGAGTGCAGGGGACTGAGGCTAAGGGTGAGTCGTGTGGATGCCACACCCAGGCCATGTCCACTGCCAGGGGACTGACTACAGGGACACGCCCCATGTCACAGACCTTCCCAGGAGCAGGAGTGCCAGAGGGTTCAGGGACAGTTTTGTCCCAGAGGCTGCATTCAGTGCGTGCCTAAAGCAGGGGTGATGAAGACCTGGGTTCCTGGGTCAGGAACCAGTGTGTGACCATCCCAGGGCTCAGTGCGTGACCAGGGTCAGGGCTTAGGGTGTGACCATGATCTTAGTTTATTGGGAGCCCAGGGTCAAAGATCAGACTGACCATGGTGTGGGCTTGGTGTTGGGCTGGTAATCACCAGTCAGTCCGGTCAGCCAGGGTGGGGCTGCGGGAAAATTACAGTGACAATCTTGGACACTCAGTTGTGGCCACAAGGCCATCCCTAGGCCTGCTCTACCCTTGGCTCTGCTGACCCTGGGGTGGGGGTTCTGTAAGGGCTGAACTGTGTGATGCGGGGTGTTTAGTAGATCCTGGGCCTGGGCTTACTCCACTCACTGCTAGCAGCACCTCAAGCTGGGACAGCCAAAAATGTCTCTGGGCCTTGCCAAACCCGCCAAGGAGAGGGCAGAATTGCCCGTTCAGGAACTACTGCCTTGAAGAACTATCAAATCTGATCGGCAAACACATACCCACCTGCAAATATTTGGAGAATGAATGTTCAGGCTAGTGCCGGGTGCAGGGTGCCTCCAAGCAGAAAGAGATAAGGAGGGTCCTGTACTGAACGGTGAGTCCCAGAGCACTGGGACTGGGTGGGATGAGGCGTCAGACAGGCAGCAGCCACGCACGGAACAGCCAAACCTTGACACCTGACTCACGGCACGAGGCCTGCCCTGGGCTTTAGGGGATGTTCGGAGAGTTCTGGGTGGGGAGTACTGGGAAGGCTACACTCGCCTCGCATGACCTTCAGCAAGGTTCCCCCCACACCCTGCAACCCAGCCTCTTCACTGCCAGAAAGGAGGCTGGGAGAAGCCCAATCTGCGGGACACTAGGAAGCTGGGCAGGGGAGATCCCCAGGTGAGGCAACGCCTGACCCTGGGTGGACCCACAGGCTGGTTGGTAGGCAGTGCAAAGTACTGGGGGTTCCTATGTCACCCCTGACCCCCTCCAGCTGCGTCATCTCCATCCAGGGCTGCAGTGACTCCTGGGAGCTGCTGTTTCTCAGGCCCCAGGATGCACGTGCCTCTTGGCCTTCCTGGGCCTTGCTCAAGGCTGGGGGGAGGGCGCCTCTGAGCTCTCCTTCCCTGCAGCACCCTCATTACTAGAATGCTCCGGGGCTCTTCTCAGGGGACACAGGGAGGAAGAATGTTTGGGAAACCAGCAGGGACAGGAGAGTACTGGGAACCAGGGAGTGTCCCTCAGCCCTGAGCAAGTGGGCACTACCCTATCTCCACTGGCATCCAGCCGGAACAGCAGTGTGCCACAGGGCTCATAGGCAGAGTCTGGCAGGGGGACATGGGGGAGCTCAGGTTGGTGCCAGTGACAGGGAGCACAAATTACCCCAAAGCCCACAGCACCAGGGAGCCCTGGCGAACCCTGGGTCCGGCAGCAGAACAGGATAGGGGTGGGGGCTGGGGGCGGATAGAGTAGGGAGGGGAGGGGAAGAAACGAGAATTAAGTTGAGTCATATGCTGGTACAAATTCTCAATATGGAGGGTAATTGCGATGTGTGTATATAATGTACCAATAAAATGTACCAATAAAAAAATAAAAAGAAGGAACAGGAATGGAAAGCTGGTGGGGCAAGGCTGCAGGACCTGGGGGCCTCCCTGGAGTGACAGCCACAGCAGCGTGGCCCAGCCCCAGGGAGGGCTTGGCCTCTGCCCTTCCTGCTGTGCTGAGGAGGCCAGGTCAGCCTCCTGGGACCCGGGCCCGGTGCCGTGTAAGTCTGGATGCTGAAGCACTTCTGCGGGGCCTGAGCTCCTGCCTCCTCTGCTCCTCCCAGCTGCTGAAAGCTGACCACTTCCCGGTTCCCTTGGAGCTAATGTTTCCGGTTGTGGGGATTAGTGAGGCCCGAGGGTAAAGCCTTCGGAAGGCCACCCCATAGCACCCACTGCTCCAGAAAGGTGGGTCTGCAGCTGTCTACCACACTCCCATCGGGCCCCCGGGCCCCTCCCCAGGGACAGCACCCCAGCACAACCCCACCCTGTGACCCCAAGGCCGCTGTTCTGTGTGGGATCCTCTCATTGAGCCTGTCAGCCAGTGGCCACAGCCCCAGGAGAGCAGCGCAGCTTCCACACCGAGCGCTGTGGCCCTCAGGAGACCCACGGTCCTCTGCTAAGACTGGGTAGTCTCCCTGGTCTGGCCTCACTCTACTGCAGGAGACATAATCTGGGGCCTGAGGACTTACCAGCCCTCATCCTGCAGGGCCGGTGCCCCACCCTAGGCGGGACCTGCCGCCCAGAGGCAGAGAAAGGACAAGGTGGATAAGAGGGGCAGCCGGAGAGGGAGGGCTGAGTTTGGGAGTGGCGTCAGCAGCCTGTCACTGCTGAGTGGCCAGTGGCTTCCCCTGCCACTGGGGCTATATAAAGTCCTTCTGAGGCCCGTTCCTCTGACAACTTGTGACCATGAAGGCTGCCCTCATTGTCCTGCTGGCCATCGGCTTGGCCCTACAGCCAGGTGAGGCTTTGGCCACCATGGGGTCAGGGCTGGGAAAGGATGAGCATGGGGGGGGCAGAGGGGGACCCCAAGGGTCAGACAGAGGGCAGAAGAAGGAGGGTCTCGTCCCACCTGGTACCCTGAGGAAGCTCTTGACACATCCAGGATGATTCGGCTTGTCCCCAGATATCCTGAGGGGTAGGCTTTGGAGGTGGCATGAAGCTCCCTGGGCAGCTCTGGTCCCTGGAGGGACGGATGGACGGCAGTGCTGACCCAGAGCCTGTGAGGTCAGGTCCCAAACGTCTCAAGCTACAAGCACCCCAGAGGGAAGGAGGGAAGCCTAGGATGTGGACCTGAAGGTCACTCCCTTCTGCGCCTCCGGCCGGGCCAGGGGCACCAGGCTGGGAACATGGAGGGACTGTGGTCTGCCCGGCTCTGGCTCAGCCCTCCTGCCAGGTGTCCCTGGGCACTTCACCAACTCTCTCAGAACCTCAGTAGGAAAGATTATGGAAATTGCCCCGAGACCACTGGAGAGATAAACAGGGCAATGTCTGAGTGCCCTGGGGACAGGGCTGGGGAACGAAAGGCCGGTTCTCACAAGAGAACCAGCTTTTGTCCTTCTTTTGAAGAGTGGACACAATCATGACAGCCTGGCAGGGGGCCCCCACCCCAGAAACAGTCGGACATGGCCCGGGAGCTCATACACAGTGCCCAGGAGGCCTGGAAGGGGCCGAAAAGCCAGCTGGGGTTAGGAGACAAGGACGTGAACCTGCTGCCTGCGGCAGGAGGACAGGGGTCTCGACGCCCCCTGGGGGCCAGCTGGCCTTTCCAGGTGCTACTGACGCGTCCCGCTGGAGCTTCTCACCCTCCCTGGAGGGAGCAGAGGTGTTGAAAAAAGGCTTCCGTCTCTAAGGGCGCAAGGGTGCTGTGAGGGCAGGCAGCAATGAGGTCCTCCCTGGTGGAGGAGATACAGGGGCCTCTATAAAGGTGGTCCCGCCTCAGAGAGCTTCCATCCGCCCAGGTCTGGAGGGCCAAGTCCTGCTGAGGAGGCTGGCAGCCTCTGGAGGACTCCCTGCCCAGCAGGGGTCACCCCACGGGACAGGTTGGCAGCCACGGAGTATCCCATCCTCCCACCTGCAGGTGCTGCCCTGCAGTGCTATTCCTGCACCGCCCAGTTAAACAACCAGAACTGTCTGACTCCGAAGAACTGCAGCCAGTCCGAGTCCCAGTGCTGGACATCACACGTCGGTGAGTGTCGACCTGCTGTGGGGTCCTCTTCCCTGCTCGCAGGTGCTAGAGAACTAGGGCCTTGTCTCCGCTCACTTATCTACCTGTCCCCAGGTGCCTGCTCGGTTTCCTACTAACCTATCTACCCTGCCCTCAGGGAGCTTAGCTTCAGGCCCCGTTGGCCTCATGGCCAGTCTGGGGGTGGGGGAGCTGGAGCTCCAGTTAGAGGAGGCACAGAGTGGGGGGCTGAGGCAGGCCTAGAAAGGTGAGTCCAAAGACCTGTCCTCAGCCAGCAGTTACCATACCCTCCAGATGCCATTGGGATCCTGAAGGTCATCAGCAAGGGCTGCGCCTCTTCGTGTGTGGATGACTCAAACAGCTACTACTTCGGCAAGAAAAACATCACCTGCTGCAACACTGACCTGTGCAATGTCAGTGGCGCCCACTCCCTGCGGCCTGCCACCGCCCTGGGGCTGCTCACCGTGCTCACCGGCCTGTTGCTGTGGGGCTCTGAGCAGCTATAGGTTCCAGGGACAGTGGTGCCCTAGCCCTGGCCTTCGTCGCACACCTGACCCAACACAGGCCTGCCCTGACCTGCCCTCCTGAGGCTCCCTCCAGGACTCGTGCCCAGCACCCCCCACTCAGTGACAGGAACAGTCTGCAGCTGCCCCACATCCCTAACGGGCCCTTCACCTCTGATCTGGTACCTCCTGCTCCAAGGTGCCTCTCCCTTGGCCTCCTCCAGGAGCTGAGTCAGTCTGGGTGGGGCAGCGCTCGGAGGCCCAGACATGGCTGTGAGGGGGAGCTGAGGAGCAGAGAGGGCTGGGCGTGAGGCCCTGGAAGTCCCTAGTGTTTAAGGAACTTGTGAGACAGTAGCTCCAACACACAATGGGCTTTTAATAAACACCTCTTGGGGAAACGGAAGAGAGCCTCTGTCCTTTCTGCATTCCCTGGTGAGGGTTGGGTTGGGGCCAGGGTCGTGTCTGGTGTGGATGGGCCTTGACATCAGAGCTGTAGTGCTGGCTTTGGCAGGAGCAAGTATGTGGCATGTGGAAGGAAGACATAGGAGACCAGGAAGCTTTTGCAGGGCTCCTAGCCCTTGCTATGTAGCCTTGAGCATGTGCCAAGTGCCTCTGGGCCTGGTGCTCATCGGTGGCGCTCCTTCTATGAAGACAGTCCCAGAACTCTCGCTGGGCGGGGGGGGGGGGGCTCCTGTTGGGTGGGAGTTTTAGTCAGTTGTCCCACTACCTGACACCCTATAATTTAAAGGAGGAGAGGTATGATTTCACTCAAGGTGCCCAGGAACTCGGTCCACGGTTGGCTGGCTCCAAAGTGGAAGTGTCATGGCAGAGGTGCACGGCAGAACAAGGTAGCTCAGTTTGTGGTAGCCAAGAAGCACAGCATGGGGAACAGCACCAGGGAGGAAGGAGCCAGGGGCCAGATAGCAGAGGACTTTGCAAATTGCCTGGGCGGCTCCCAAGACAATCACAGTGACAGTGAAGTGTAGCCACCACCCCACTATTCCTTCAGACCTCAGCGAGTTTGTTCTTTAAAACTTTTGCTCTAAGAGCTGCAGGTCCACAGTACCCAGATGCTACAAAGGGTTCTTATGACAAGTCACCAACCCCACACCAGCCCCGAGACCCATACTCTGCCCTGGGCTGTCTTGTTCCGCTTCCCGGGTTCCTTTGGGTAAGTCTGCCTGTGCCCGTAGGCTCTGGAGGCCTGAGAGAGGACGTGCCCACCCCTTCCCTTCCTAGCTCTGGAACTTGGCCTTGCACATGCTGTGGGCTGGGGTCAGCTGGGGCGCGCATGGGGACCTGCTGTGCTACTTCCAGGGAAAAGGAGGATCACAGAGACGCAGGGAAGGGAGGCGTTTGCTGCTTGCACTGTGAACTGAGCCAAGGTCAGAACTTTGTCCTGGGGCTCTGGAGTGGCATGGGCAGGAGTCAGACCGAGGATGAGCCAGGCCAGAAGCCAATGTCTGTCTCTGTGTCACCCCAGTGGGAGGCCTATCTCTCCCAAGGGAGTGAGGGAGGGTGTAGCTGACTCAGGCCAGTGTCTGAGTGACCCTATGTGCTGACTCCTCCCTTCCTCCTCCCCACGTGTTGTCCCCAATCTCCTGTGGGGGAGCCCTGGGCTTCAGCCCCCCCCTCCGTCTAACCCTTCCCACCTCACCCCAAGGCATGTTCAGCAGACAGGCCTGGGTGGGCCTGGTTTTCAGAGTGCACTGCTGGGTTGAGGATGCCTGGAACTTCACCTCCACTGGGGCTGCTTAGGCTGGTCTTCCCAAGGCGTCATGTTTCCGAAACTGCAGGCTCACTGCCTGCTCTAGTGAGCATCCAGGACACAGCCCGGGACCCCGGTGCCCTGCTGTGCTCCCAGCTGCTCAGCACAGTCTCAAGCACCTGCCAGCTTCCGGGCGCTGTCCTTGTTACTCCACAGAACAGGGCAGCCCAGCTCTCCTGGATGCCCTACACAGACGGTGGACTTGTTAAAGCTTCCATTGGTATAAACATGCGCGCCAGGTTTGCCACCACTGTCCTACAGTCACCCGGGCCGTGGAGTGTAGGCAGCACAAGAGACTCAGATGAGCAGGATAAACACATAAGAGCTTCAAGACGGACACAAAGCCAAGGAAGAGGATCCGATGCTGGCATGGCCTAGAAGGCTTCTGAGAGAGCTGGGAGGTCAGAAAGGATGATCACCTTTACTGTGCAGGACACAGCCCACACACAGCCACTCCGGAGAGGAAGTCCTTCTCCCTGCAGCTGGCACTGTGCCCAGGGTGTGAGCCCACCCAGGCCCTACAGGATGGGCGTGGCCAGGGTGGGTGAGTGTCACTAAATTGGGTGTTAGAGGGTTGAGTGTGAACCATGTTTGGGGAGGACCCTGGTAGGCAGGGACCTCTATCCCTGGAGCTATCTGAGCAGGGCCAGGGACCCAAGAAACCCAGATGCCTCAGCTGTGGGTCTCAGAAGCAGATGGACAAAAGGTTGCAACTATCTCAGCCAGGGTGAAGGGAGGCCAAAAAAAGCACCCAGACCCTGAGAGGTGGGAGGTCAGGCCTGTGGCCCAGGCAGGGCAGGGAGCATCCTTGGGGCTACTGCCTCCAGGGTTTTGCAACTCACATAGCCCAACACAGCGGGGTCCAGTGGCCGCCCTGCCTCTGCCGCTTTGTGACCCAAGTCTTGCTGAGTGGCTCCCTGATCCTGCCTCTCCAGGCCCAGCAGCCAGCAACCCATGCAGCAGCTCTAGAAGTTGTGCTTCAAGCCGGCCCCAGGGTGATGGCTGTCACCACCATGCATACAGAAGTGCTGGAGAAGCGAGGGGCCTGGGATAACCTCCTGCCCAAAGTCCCTCTGTGCGCACAGCTGTGGAGGCTCAGACACTCCGGGCACAGGCTGCAGAAGGGGCTTTAAGATCCAGAGCCCATGAGTTTCCCATTTGATTGGACTCCTTCCAGTCCCCTAGTAAACCACCCAAGACACCACATCCTCGTGAGAGAATGATGTGGCTGGTGTTGGCCTGAAGGAAGGCACAGGTCCCTCCAGCACTGAAGAGTGTGGACCACCTGCCCAGTGACAGCCTGGGGCACAGTGGCCAGCAGGTGCCCTGGCCCTCGGGCCCAGCAGAACGGAAACAGGTGGTGTGAGGTTAGCATCCCTCGGGCGGGGAGGGAGGTCACCGAAGAGGAGGACCTTGGCCTTGGCCTTGGCCCCGGCTGGGGTCAGAGGAATCAGGGAGCGTACTCGGGCAGCCTGCAGGGCTCAGGGCAGAGTCCAACAGTTGGATGGGACACACAGGCAAACTGGGTGACAGCAGGCTGGACCCTGAACACGGTATTAAGTCTTGCTATATACTGGTACAAATTCTCAATGTTGAGTGTGATTGTGATGTGTATATAACATGTACCTATATCACAATTTAAAAAGGGCTCAAAGGACAAGCCCTCAGTCCTCAGCCACCCCTCCCAGGCAGCTCTCGGAGCCCAGCCAGGACTAGGTGGGTGTTACTGAGACAAATGAGCAATGTTTGGGGAAGGTGCTGAAAGGCAGTTTGCTCCCGGTCCCTGGGGTGTCCAAGCAGCCCTAGGGTTCTAGGAAACCTAGATCCTGCCCTGCTACAGCCACAGGGCCAACAAGCAAAACTTGAAAAGCAAAGAATTCAGGGTCAGCCGTTGGGGAACACTGAAGCCAGCGGCCCAGCCACCCAGCACAGCGTGTGACACCGGCTTGGGGCTGCCCAGGCCACCTGGGGCGCTGTCTCATGGAGCTCCTCTGCGAGGGCGCTCAGAACGGCTACCAGAGTGAGGCCCATAATCTGCCAGGTCGGGCACGGCCTCAGAGACTGCGGACCAGGCAGCATGCAGGCGTGGCTGCTCCATCCTTACAGAGTCCTCTTGGGCGAGCGCTTTCTCCGGGGCCGGGATCCCGGGTCACGGGCGTCCACAGCCGTCGAAGACCTTCTCAGGTCGCCCCAAACCCGTGCACAAGGGAAAGGTACTGCGTGAGGACTGAGTGTGTGCACAACCTTGTGCCGCAGGCATTGCTAAGGGCAGACACTGATTGGGCTGCTGAGTCACTTTCGCCTGGCTCCTCCCCCGCCCCCCGGGCACCATTGTCTCGGATTTCCAAAGGAGGACAGGGAAGGGAACACTTGGGATGGGCATACTTGGGTGCATTTAGGGTCCTCAGGATCTTGGGAGTCGGGGTGAGTACCGGAGGGCGGAGTATAATGAGGCTGCAGGATGGGAGGAAGTGTTTATGGGGAGGGGAAGGATCCGAGTCACCCAGACCCTCCAGGAACTCGCTGGGAACCATGACCCTGCAGGGTCGGGAAGCCCAAAGCAAGCCCTCTGGGGAGCTCCTGTGTCCGATTTTTCCTTGCAAAGTCCGAAGCCTAACATTCCTATCTAACATTCGGGAAATGTTAGATAACAGACTGGCGGGCGCGTCAGCTTCGAGAGCTAGAGAGGTTGCCCAAGCTCGAGTCCTCCAGGCCCGCAGCACCTGCAGTGCTGAGAGTGGCCGCCAGGTGCCGCTATGGCGCTCAACATACTCCGACTTCCCTCTCCCCCTCCCGGAAAAGAGAAAGCTGCGCTGGCGGGCCGGGAACGCGGGCCAGACCACTGAGGGCGCAGGGGTGGGAGGTGAGAGCAGGGCGGAGCTGAGGCCGCACGCGCCTCCCCTCTACCGGCACAGCGAGGTGGTGCGCTCCAACCGGCGCCCGGCCACGGTGTAGCGGCCAGGCCTGGGACCAGCACAGTGGACCACAGCCACCGCCGCAATGCTGGGGCTGCTGGAGGCTTCGCTGGCTCTGGCGCTCGCCTTCTTCGCGCTGCTGGACGGCTGGTACCTACTGCGCGTACCGTGCGCGGTACTTCGCGCGCGCCTGCTGGAGCCGCGCGTCCGTGACCTGCTGGCCGAGCAGCGCCGGGCGGGCCGCGTGCTGCCCTCGGACTTGGACCTGCTGCTGCACATGAACAACGCGCGCTACCTGCGCGAAGCGGACGTGGCGCGCATCGCGCACCTGACCCGCTGCGGCGTACTCGGGGCGCTGCGGGAGCTGGGGGGGCACGCGGTGCTGGCCGCCTCCTGCGCGCGCTACCGCCGCTCGCTGCACTTGTTCGAGCCTTTCGAGGTGCGCACCCGCCTGCTGGGGTGGGACGACCGCGCCTTCTACCTGGAGGCGCGCTTCGTCAGCCTGCGCGACGGCTTCGTGTGCGCGCTGCTGCGCTCCCGGCAGCACGTGCTGGGCACCTCGCCCGAGCGCGTGGTACAGCACCTGTGCAAGCGCAGGGTGAGCAGCCCCTCCCCGAAAGCCCTCCACCACCCTCTCCTTTGGTCTAGGGCCTTTCTCACTAGAGCCCTCTTGGGGGCCCCGGACTGCAGATTCAGCTAGCGCGTCTCTGTTCCGCCTGCCTCTTTTCTGCCTTCCCAGATATGCCCAGGTGCGACCTTGCCCCTCGAAACCCAAATTCTGCTCAGTGGCCTGAAGTGCTGAGCCACCCTCTCTAGGCCTTTGCGCTAACATGGGATAGGTGCGGTTTCCTAGAGCTGGTGATTGGGGGCGGGGGGCAAGGCCCCCATCACCACAGTTTGAAGCCAAGTGACTGAGTCTGGTTCCTGGGTCTGGGCTTGGACTGGCTCCAGGAGCTGTAGGCCTGTCTGCCTTTCCAAAGACAGGAAGAAAAGGGCCTGTCTGTGGAGCCCAAGGCCCTCCCCAGGGGCTGCTTGCACACACTTGGCTCCTGTGTCGTGGCAACGGCAGCCCTGGGGACACCTGGGTGACAGTGGTTTGCCACAGGCAGGCTTCTGAAAGGTGCCGGGATGTGCCCCACACCAAGCCTCACAGTCAGTTATGAGGGGCCATATCTGAAGCCCAGAGGCGATGGCTGCTACCCTGTGGTCACAAGCACAGTTCTCTGGTTTTGTTTTCCTTGAGTCAGGAAGCCTCTGAAGGGCCCGGATGTTAATTCATAGGGGCAGGTGGCGGACTCTGGTTTTTGTTTTTGTTTTTTTCTGTGTCAAGAGTTCAGGAGGGGTGTCCATCAAGGTTCCCTGTGCAAGCCCTAAGGGTTGGACAGGACATCTTTTCTTTGAAGGAGGGGGACATATCCCAGTAGGGACAGCGTAGATGAGGGACTGGCCAGAGGTGACGTGACAGGGAGATAGCTGGGTCTGGCCATGGAAATTGGGCAGTGAGGGGTGCTCCTGAGAGTGGGCTGCACTAGCCCTAGGAACGTTGTTAGCATCTTAGTTACTGCTCTCTCCGTGCTGAGATGAAACACCTGACCCCTGCAGTTAAAGGAGGAAAGGTTTATTTAGCTTAGTTTGTAGAGGTTTCATTCAGTAATCAGCTGGCCCCAAGGCAGGGTGGCACGTAGCAGAGGAGCAGAGTGACAGGTCAGGGTTGGCAGAAGGGAGCAAAGCAAGCAGGGGCCCTCATAGCGTCTTTCTGCCCCTTTTGTATTCTAGCTGGGCTGCTGGGATTAGGGTGGTACCAAACCAGTCAGCGGGTTGATACAGTAATCCCAGCATTGCACACTAGATTGAACCCCCTCTGAAAAGCCCTATCTATGACCGGATGAGGTTCTGGGGGGATATCTAGACAAACCAAATAGTTTCTCCTCCTTGTCTCAGTCAGCTATGTGGCCACTGGCCCTGAGGTGGGGTGGCCATCTGCTTGACCTCTCATGCTATGGCTTGCAAAGCTGTCTGGGAAACCTCTGACCCATCAGGTTGCCTGGAGTCTCAAGTGCAGAGAGGTTGGGGCCGGGGGCTCCCACACAGCCCTGCCCCGAATCCCTGCCCTTGCCAAGGTGGCTGGGGTCCTGTCCCCTCTTTGTCAGGCTTCACATGGTTCTGGGGACTCACAGGACCTGGGAAGCATGGGACGGGCCTCTGAGAGGGGCCCCGGGAAGGGCACGGCGCTGGGTATGAGCAGAGGCCTGGCTAGGTGGCCCTTGCTGTGCCCCTCACTCATCCCACAGCGGGCACCTGACGGAGCCTCCCCTCCCGCCCCCGAAGGTGGAGCCCCCCGAGCTGCCAGAAGACTTGAAGCACTGGATCACCTACAACGAGGCCAGCAGCCGGCTGCTCCGTGCAGAGAGTGGGCTCAGCGAGGACATCAAGGACCAGTGACTGCCGCCTCCACCCCACCCACCCTGCCTCGGCCTCAGCCTGGGTGCTGTTGGTCGCACATCTAGCCTGTCAATTGGCCTGTGCCGAAGAACGGGTACAGCAGGCCAGGCTTTTAGCTGCAGTGGCCTTGGGACAGTCCAGCTGCCTTCGCCCACTTGACCCCCTCTGTGCTGGGCCCTGTGCTGTGCTGGGGATGGGGTACGTTGACCAGCTCTGTCCCCTGGCTGGGGCTAGATGGGCAGGGGAGGATAAGGCAGGGACCAGGGCAGGCCTGGGGTTCGGCACCTGACTCAGGGACACCAGGGCTTCGTCGTGGTCGGAACAGACTTGCCAATCGGCTTCCTGTGGCCTCTAGGGAGGGTGAGGGAGCTGGGGTGGAGTCAGGAATGTCAGGGGCGGGAGCTGGGGGCAGAGGGAGCGAGGCCCTTGGAAGGAGGGTTGGCTGGGGCCTGCGCACCCACGGGGCTGTAAGGTTCCCTTGTGCAGGGTTGGCTCCGCTGCCTTTCCTGTCAGGCAGGGCAGGCTCTGGAGGGATTACATGGCACAGGGGCTTCTGGAGGGGCGGTAGGATTCCCTGCTGGAGGTGCCCAAGTCAGGAAGGGCATAGAGCTGGAAGGGGGCTCTTTTCTGCCTGTGCCCATCATGATTGCTGTGTGACCTTGGGCTGGAAGCTGCTCTCTCTGGGCACCTTGGGCCTTTTACCCCTTGAGGTTGTGCCTGAGCTTTCCTCTCTGGACGGGAAGGGCCTTTTTCTTTCTTTGTTTTACAGCCCCTTGCTCGCTGTCTGGCCACGCTCCGCCTGCAGCTGATCTCAGGACTCCCTGTGAGGATGCCAGGATGCTGCCTGGGGCCATCTGCTCCTGCCTAGCCCTCTGGCGACAGTTGAGGAACCTAGGCCTGGAGCAGTCGGCAGCGCCTGAGAACTGAAGGCCAAGTGGGGTTGGCCGGCCTTCCCCCAGGGGGAGCCCTGCTAGCTGGGACACAGGCCAAGACTCCTGCCTGGGTGTGCTCTTGCCTGCTCAGGGATGTTGCCTCTGCCTGTGCCCCTCCTTGTGCCCACTTCCGGGACTGTCCTGTGGTTCCAGCCCAAGCTTCAGTGATGCTGGCTCCTCAACCCCCCCTCCACCTTAGTGTCTGCACAGGGAAGCTGCAATATTTGTTTTAAAGCACAAGATTAAATAATTTTAAAGGTGTGTGTGATAGAAGATCTTCATTTCCAAGACCCCCCACCCACAGCAGGAGCCCATTCCCAGAACGTTTTCTGTGCAAGTTTGCTGGGTTTCCTTGAATCTGGGGACCAGGTTAGCAGGGCAGGACTGTCTCCAACCCACAGAACGAGGTATTGAGCCTGAGTGTCCCAGAGTCCCCAGCCAGCCTCCCCTGGCCCAGGATTCCCCTCTCCTCAGAGTCGGGGACCCTAGGCTCCTGGAGTCATGGGGCAGGGTGGGTGACACTTAGGGCAGAAGTTGATGGCCTTGGTGACAGGAGTGGGACACAGGGGACATGGCGCAGACCCTCCAGGTGGGTAAATGGGACTCCAGGACTAAGTGGTGAGATTGGTCACATGGCACAGGGGCTCCAGTAGGGACAGT
>PVIC010021089.1:0-28876 GCA_004025085.1 Thryonomys swinderianus | reverse complement strand
ATTCCTAGCAGGGGTATAGCAGGGTCAAATGGGACCCGTAGTCCTAGTTTTCTGAGAAATCTCCACACAGATCTCCACAATGGTTGCACAAGTCTGCAATCCCACCAACAGTGTAGAAGGGTTCCTTTCTCCCCACAGCCACACCAGCATTTATCGTTGGTTGACTTTGTGATTGCAGCCATTCTTTGTGGAGTGAGGTGGAATCTCAATGTTGTTTTCATTTGCATTGAGATCATATTCTTAAGTGAAATAAAACAGATACACGTGTGTAAATATCTCATTTTTTTCTCTGGTGTGAGAAGTGGAAGGTGCAAATAAAGATCCAAATCTGTAAAAGATGTAAAATAGAAAGAAAATATTTAAATGGAAAGGAAAACTGGGCTGGGGGAAGGGAAAAAGGAAAGAGAGGAAAAGAAAAAATAACACAAATTAAAGAAAACAGAAACAAAGCTTTTTTAAAATAAGGGAAGTTGAAGGAAGGGGAGGGGAATAAGGAAATAGAATCATGTATGGATACAAATTTTCTATGATGAATGTGATCATTACGTATATCCAAAATGTATCAATAAACTTAATTAATTTTAAAAAGAAAATGGTATTGAACATTTTCCCCATACCATAATACAATCACAGATGGAGTGAACTTCCTTCTCCTGTGTGATAAGGGTGTGCATGTAGAACACATGTAGACTTTAGCCCCATCACTTCAGCAACATACTGGAAAATCACATTTCTGAATATTTGTTTGGGTGCACATGTGACTCATGCTTGAGAAATCCCAGGGCTCACCTAGATTGTATAAATATGTGGTGTGGGGACTGGTGCAAAAATTACCATTGTTTTAGGAAGTTGCTGTCAACAAATGTGTAGGATAAAAGAGAAAAAGTCTGCACAAGAAGAATGCATGCTTCCATTTACCAGGAATGTTTGCTACTTTTAAGACTTATCTAAGGTGAAGCAACACTTCACACTCTCCCAGTTGAATAAAGGTGTATCGTACCAAGAACTACAAGTCTCAATGGCAGAGAGAAGACACTCCTGTGCTAGCCATGTTGCCCACCACACCAGCTATAAGGAGAAGTGTGCAGACATGCCTTTGGTGAAGGCCCTGCCCTCTGATGCATCCCTGACGTGAGGACTGGGGGAGCAACGCTTGCAACCTGAATCACAAATATTCATTCAGACCCAAGCTCACTTCCTGGTGGGTGACACTCCAGGACTGCCTGTCAGTGAGAGTTTCTGCTCCCAGCCATACTTGGTGGGTGACAGTGGAAAGGACCAACGTCTTTTCACTCGAGGGGACATACTGGGATTCTTTCAGAGATTGCCAACAACATAGCTGAGCAAGGCTGGAGTCACTACAGGTTTGTCAGGTTGTCCTCAAGCTGAACAAAGATTCATTAACACACAAAGCATAAAAAAGGTTGACACTCTCCACAGAACCTTTTAATAACTATAAAGGGTCAGAGCTTCCTTTGATGCATTTTCTAAGTCCCAAAGAACATAGGATTATGCCTGTTTTAGAACACTTGAATGCAGTGGTGTCTTTTAAGCAGTAAAGTTTTCCTTAGCACAGCCAAGGCTGAACCTCTGATGTGAGGGCCCTGGGAGCATGCTGGCTGACTCCTTGTGAAGAGATGGGCATGAGGTGGAACATGAAGGTGGTGCGTTCCTACCAAGTTCCTACTTTTCACTCAACTTCTGGGCCTCCATGATGTAAGCAGCTTTCCTCCAGCTCAAACCCTGCTCATGTGCGCTGTCAGTTACCAGCTAGGGAGGGACCAAGACTGAGACCACCCACAAGGAGGCCTGGACAGTCCAGTGCTTCCCACTGAGATGCACAGAGATGCCTTAATGGCTACATAAGGCCTTGATGCATTTCCTGGTTCTTATAGCTGCTTATTTAAAGAAGGAATGCAATTTAATTACTTTTGCTTTTAGAAGAAAAATTTCTCCTGTGCACTTTCTTTTAGTGTTTATTTTCTTCCTAGTGTATTTATGGTAATCTGAGGATAATTGAAACTTACAATGGTATTTTATACTAATTATTTTAAACATACATTCTTGCTTTGAAAAAATAGGTCATTTCATATTCTATAGATTGAAAGGACAAAATCCAGGAAAAGTTGCCAGGTGTGGTGGCTTGAGCCTATCATCCCAGCACTCGGGAGGCAGAAACAGGAGGATTGCTGAGTTCGAGGCTTGCCTGGGCTACATAGTGAGCTCAGGGCCAGCCTGAACTACAAAGCGAGACCCTGTCTCAAAAAAACCAAAACAAAACAACAACAACAAAAAATCCAGGAAAAGTTTACCTCTTAAAACATTTCTACTAAGTAGTGATGTTAAATATTTGCTTCACAAATCAGATCTGGATGTCACTTATTTCTTCAATAAAATGAAAATTCCTTTTGAATCTAAGTTATTTTGCATTTATGGGGCAATTCCCTGCAGGTTCATAAAATGATGAGCCTCTACTATCCCCTATTAATAATGTAGAGACAATGTCAACTGTGATCACAATGTGTATATAAAATTTACCAATAAAATCAATTTTAAAAAATAATGTAGAGAAAAACTAATAATGTAGAGTGCGATTTGTGCAGTTGAGTTTAAGTAAGAAACATATTAAGATAAATTTATGAACAAAACGTTTTCTGGATATAGATGGCAGAGCTCGTGTGTGTGTGTTTGTGTGTGTACATGTGTTTGTAGGTACACTGAGGGCTGTGGGAAGCAGGGGGATGTCGACACAGCAAGAATGACAGGAGTGAAAGCTGTGCAGAAGATCAAGCAAGGCCAGAAGGAGTATGAGGCTTTCTTTCTAACCAAGGGAAGGATAATTTTTTTTTTTTTTTTGAGACAAGGTCTCGCTTTGTAGTTCAGGCTGGCCCTGAGCTCACTATGTAGCCCAGGCAAGCCTGGAACTCAGCAATGCTCCTGTCTCTGCCTCCCGAGTGCTGGGATGACAGGCGTGAGCCACCACGTCCAGCATTGTGGTATGCGGTGTTGATTGTTGGTGGGCATGAGTTTCCACGCCCAGCATTGTATGTGGTTTCCAGGGACCGAACTCAGGACCTGTGCTTGCGAGGCAGGCGCCGGAACCACTGAGCTAATCCTCCGGCCCAAGGATAATTTTTTGTTAAAATTCAAGGCCCAGAAAATACTGAATCTAAAAGTATGATGATTCATCTTCTCGAAATGTCTAGGTTCTTTCCCTAAATATGTAAACCAAAAGATGAGTCTTTGGTAAGTAATATTTAAAGTGGATTTTATTTTATTGTTGCCTACAAGAATCCGTGAATTTTCTAGTTCATTGCAACCTAATTACAGCTTGATTTCTCAGTGGGAAAACGTGTGGCCCTCTCTTCTCAGGTTACTTTTTGATGATTATCTTCTGGGGCGACTGCAGGGTCAGATTGCAGACCGGCCACTCTCCTCCCTTCAGCCTCTGCTCCTGGGCTCCGAGTGGTGCGGTCAGTTTGGTCGCAGACATTCGCTGTAGATTAGGAAGTCTGGCACACGGGGCATCGTGCCAAGCTGGGTGCTGGACAAGTTCACAGCGTGTGCTCACTCTGGAGGCCTTCGCGGTGTGTGAGGTGTTGCTACCGCTCAAGCTGCACAGAGGACGACTGCCTATGTAAAGTCGTGTGTGTGCAACCACATAATTGCAAGGGAAAATACACTCTGCATCCAATTCTTTTCCTAAGACAGTTTCCGTAGACAGCTGCCATCACGGAGAAGTGGAGGAGTGCATGTTCTGTACATCCGCGGTGGGTGCATCTCAGAGCGTCCGTGCACCTCACACATCTTCTCTGTGTTCTTCTCTCTGACCCTGGTCAGTGTCCAAATGGATCCCACCAAAGGACAGTACAGGCTTTCCTGTCCTGGAGAAGACTGAAGCTAAGAACTGCAGAGGGAAAATCACGCACCCCTTCTGTTTCTGCCGTCCCTCCTCCCAGGTCTCTGCCTCTGCTTCCTGAAGTGGCGCCTTCCTGCGCCTCCCTTAGGGAGACCCGGGCGCTCACTTCCAGTCTTTGGAGACAGGCCCTGGGCACTGCAGGGCCCCTTCCAGAAAAGGCCCTTCCCAGCACAAGGTGCTAATTGTTCCTCCTGCCTCCCCGGCCCCGCATCCTTCCCATCTGTCTTCAGGTCCTCTCAGGCAGGCTCTGCCCACTTGGGAAAGCCAAGGTTTTGGCCAAGGGAAACACTCACACAATGGCAGCAGTGAAGCCAGGCTCTGGGCGTGGAGGAAGGAGCCCTGAGCTGGCTGTGAGGACCTGTGGGGCCTCTGCCACCTGCACCCCACACCTGTTCCCGCTCCGGTGACTGCGGGCCTGCGCCGGACCTGCAGGGTCAGGGGCCACAGTGACTTCCTAGTTTTCCAAGGTTTCCAGTTACTCAAGGGTATCTGTATCACCGAGCTACTGTTTTCCTTTTTAAATTAAATTTGCTACCTTTATTTTTTAAGTTAACAGTTGGTGATCAATGGGGCTGTGCTTTGTGTGGGCTTTTTTTTTTTTTTTAGTCAACAGCAGAAAACAAATATAGATCAATTTTATAGACTAGATCATGTAGACTTTGTGTAAGAATGTTAAGAATTTATCACAGTTGTGCAAAACATGAAACTTGAATTTGTTCACACCCACACTACACAGATTTGAACAATGCATTCAGTTCACTTCAATAATACTACCATTGCACGGGACTTGTTGCATGTTGCTACTGTGAGAATCCTTGTTCTAAACGTACCAAAACATATGTTGGCTACTCAGAGACAGTTTTTAAGCTCCTATTTTAATGGAAAGCCTTTGATCAAGAAAGTAGGATTTCTAGTATTAATGTCTTTGAAATGCACATAGAGATTGGTGGTCAATCTCATTTTTACTGTACTTCTGGATAAAACATTGAGAAAAACAGTGTGCACTCTTTACATTCTTTGGGATGGTTTTTGAAAATTCTTTATGAGAATTTTCTATGAACTGAAGCTGTATTGGATTTCTGACTGGAAGCGCGAAAAACAGTCAATATCCACGTAAGGAAAAGAAGAAACCAGGAAAAAACACACGTAGAAAGAAGCCAAAGTTGATTCTCCGAGACCGCAGGAGAGCTGACTGTCCAGTGGAGCGACCGGCTGGGCTCACGGCGGCGGAGGGCTGCTCGTGCGGGGCGCCGGGCTCGTGGGCGTCATGGGGCCGCGGTGCTTCAGGCCAGCCACGGCGCTGAGGCTGCCCCTTACTCTGGCCTCACAAACGGAGGTGTCCAAAAGAGCCCTTTTCTCCACAGAGAGTTTTTACCACCAACGCTTCATCGTGCGCGTGAAGCTCTCAGTAAACACACTGTGGCGAGGGACGTCAGATCCACCCGTGGGCTTTCTTGAAATCAGACACCTGGTTTTTGAATTTCTGACTCCAAATGCTTCGGAGCATTTTTTTTTTCTTTTCCTTTCCGTGATAAAGGACCTTCCTTTTCTCTAGCTGGTACCATCATAATGCATTGGTCTCTCCACTCCCCAAATCCAAGAAATCAACAATATTCCAGCAGGGGAACGCAGCTTCACCGAGTACACAAACATTTATTGGTACAAAACCTGCAACATGAGTTTTTTGTTAAATTTTAACAGTGTTTTCTCAAATCTTCAAAGCCTGCCTTGATGGTTTGCTGAAGTAATTGAACCACTCTCGGGTTGTTTTATACAGGACATCTTATCTTCCTTTCATTACCCGGCTGCGGCTCCTTTTCTATTCCCATGAAATCCATGTACACACTTTAGAAGCCTCCCGAACGAACGGCTCCTTCTAAGTTTCACAGGGCCCTTAGCACAATTTGAATACGAAAGAGATACTGAATAAAAAGCTTTAATCTCTTGTCTGTTGTGCTGCTTTCTTGCCTCTCTTCATCTCCTCCTCTTGCAAGGGCTTTTCTGTGTGAGTAAACTGAACACTTTCTGTTTAAAGGGAAGCGCAGTGCTCAGGAAGACGCATCCGGGAAGGCTGAGCCTGCAGCCTCCTGGGTCACAGGGCAGCAGCGTGCGTGCGGGGCCGGCTTCTGCGTGAGACCGTGCGGGTAGATTAGTAAAGAGCTCTCGGTGAACAGGACTCATTCTATCAGCAGAATGTACAGGGAGTATCAAATGTGCCCTCCACGTCAAATGCTGTGGGGCTCTCTCCTCTGATACCTCTTCCCCTCGGTGAGCTGGAGCCGCTTGAAAGGGTTTTCTGTTCTCTGGTCTCTTGTCAATTTGAATGCCAGGAAATGAGCCCCCTTTGTAAGATTAATTAATAGCAGGAGCAGATCGGCCGAGCCCCATCGCCGCGCAACGGAGCTGTAATTGCTACTTTGTGGAAAGGAAAGAAAAAAAAAAAAAAAGAAAGAAAGAAAAGAAAAGAAAGAAAAAAGTTTGGGTTGCCGTTTAAGAAGAGGGTTTAAGGAAAGTTCTTTGAACTAGAGGTCTCAGTGCCCTGGATTAAGGCAAGAAGCAAGGAGAGGCCTTTGAAGTCTGCTAAGAGGGTTTGGAAGGGAAGAAGTTGGGTGGCAAGTGGGAGCTGGCAGCATCAAAAGCTCCCTCGCTGTGGCTCACCCGCCTGGCTGGGAGTGGAGCGTGGCCCGGGGCCAGGGAGCGGGTCGGCCACCAGCCCGGTGGCGCACGGGGCACAGCCACGGCAGCCTCGGCGGAGGGCATCCTCGGCCCGGACTGTGTGTGCAGAGGAGCACACGGGCGGCAGAAGCAGCACACTGATTCCTCCCTTCCTCCCGCGCCCTCTCCCTTCCCAGATCTTCAAAGACATTTTAGAAAGTGTCTGCCTGTCACTTAGCAATAACGCCCATTAAGAAGGAAGAGGGCTGAGCCTGACGGAAGGAAGGCCCATCGCTCTGTCTGGAAATGCGGATTAGAGTGCCACTCTTCTCAGCAGGGGCAACACCGCCCCCAAGGGGGTGAAGTGGATTCTGGGGCTGGAGGGTGCAGGCATCTTGGCATGACCTTCTGTGGCTCCCTCAAGGGCGGCAGGGCAGAAAGAGAGGCAGGACTGCCCTGCAATAGGCCCCACAGGGAAGAGGACAAGCAGAAAACACTGGCCAAGGCTCCTCGAGGTCATAAGAAAAATACAATGAAATAAATGAAGTGCAGGTCCCCGGAGCATGTGAATGCTAAAGAATGAGCATGAATTGTATGGGAACTTGAAGTGGCTGGAAGTGAATTGAAGTGTATGTATTTCATATTCGATTTGTACAAGAGAAATCGTCTCAGCATTGTTTAGACATCCAAATCTTACATGAACTGTTCATTATCATTTTATTGAGCCTGTCAGACTGATAGAATGAAGATCCTCATATTTTAATTGAAAAATTTGAAGAGATTACAATTCTCACTATTGCAATTTAACTGTAAACTCAGACTTTTAGTGGTATTTTTGGAAATGATGAAATTAACTTGCTTGGATTTGGAGCTGTCTTGTGAAATAAAGTTCTAAACTAGAATTTTTTTAATAGCTAGAAAACTTACATATTTTATTGATATTACTTATTCTAACCATTCACATTTGGGGTCATGTACTTTTTCATTGGTTTATGTATTTAAGTATTAATTTCAGAATACAACACATATTTTAGGAAAGGAATCATTAAAAATCAAAATTACCTTGACATTTATTAGCTAATAGGATTATTTTAGAACTCTTAGTAATCTAAACTCTAGGGTTTTATTTTCATTTTAATTTCAACCTCCAAGATAAATATATAAAGTTTTAACTTAACCAAATGCATGCTTGTGTAGGTATATGCCTTAGCAATGAGAAAATGTTGGATTCTTATGTTTGGAATCTGAGATAATACTGTGTTTTTCTTTGGTCCCACTGGGAAGGAAAGCTTTTTGTTTTGTTTTTTTGGAACAGGGTCTTGCTTTGTAGGTCAGGTTGGCCCTGAGCTCACTATGTAGCTCAGGCAAGCCTGAAACTCAGCAGTCCTCCTGTCTCTGCCTCCCGAGTGCTGGGATTACAGGCATGAGTTACCACACATAGCATTGTGGTATATGGTTACCAGGACTCAAACTCTGGAACTTGCTCTTGCAAGGCAGACACTGGAACCACTGAGTTAAATCCCTGGTCCTCAAGGAAAGTTTTAAAAACCCAGGCCTGATTCCAGACTAGTGAGTAAACCAGAAACTTTTCTAGAACTGCCTGCAGGCCACTATCACATTTCTGGGTATTGTCGACATTCAGTTTTTATTCCTCACTTATCTTGGAAATAAGTTTTGGAGAGCTGCTCTGTGTGTGTGTGTGTGTGTGTGTGTGTGTGTGTGTGTAGTGTGCATGCATGCATGCTCACTATGTTGTGTACAATTAATATGTAATATGCTTTTATATATTTTGTGTATATAGAGAGAGAAAGGGAAGAGATTGAATTCAGAAGAAACCATGTCTCCTTTCCCAAAGTACTGAGTCTGCTGGGTCCAGAAAGATAATGTGGCTCTGACAGTCCCAGACAAAGGGCTGGTGACATTTCTGGGTTTCCCTTTCACTGACATCCAATACCAATGCATGCAGCACGAGCAGGTTGGCCCAGCCTAGCATTAGCCCGCATGAGCGATCAATAAACACTGTTGACCGACCTCCTCAGTGCACCCAACACGCCAGCCCACCGCTGTGCAGCTCATTACTGGGCCACTTGAGGGGACCTGCCATTTTGAAAGTCTTACAAATATTTTTGATACAAGGAGTGAGCCGATGAAGTGGCAAAGTCACTTGGAGTCCTCCACTGATTCCCCTGCCCCACGCCTCCCCAGCCCACGGGACAGCATCTGAGCCCGTGGATGCACCACAAGCCAGCACCTCACTTAGAGGAGACTGCTCCACTTCCTGCAGAGTACAAATTGTATATATCGCACTATAAATGACTGGAAATCTGTTTCATACAATGCCGCCTGTATCCTCTTCTACTAGCTGTCAAAAAGCTGTGTATAATTATACTCATTAAGAAAAACAGGCTTATATTCAATTACCTTCCTGCTGCCAATTCAGGAAACAAAATAGTTTCCTCTTTTATTGTATCAAATATCTTAGTTTATGCAGTGTGTGTTGAAGTTTACCACTCCTTGAGGCTTGGGACCACAACAGTTTTGAGCTATCTGGAGGATTATAATTGTGTGCACACATCAATTATAGATTGGATTCAGCATTTTCAGATAACTTCCCAAATCACAAAGACAGCACTGTGTCTCCAGGCATTTCCAGGCCCGTCTGGCTACAGGTGGACTGCGGCAGCCTTGTTAGTGCTTCCTTTCCCTGCTGGGCTTCGGGGAGCAGACTGACCACTGCCTCTCGCTAACAATTTCTTCCCACTCCCCGGAGAAACCTTAATGAGCCCCTTGGACATGGCCAAAGGCGATCTTGTCCTCCGGCCCAGTGAAGGTGAAAAGCCAGAGCTTAACCCACCTGGCAAGAGATAATTAATAAGGCATCTTTGATTCATCTTGATTCATTTACAAAGTTACAAGTTTAGCGGCCTTAAGGAACAGAGCGTTACTCTGTCATTTCATTTACAAGTATTGAATGGAACTCCCGTGCCAAGGTATGTTAAAAAAAAAAAATTAACTTACAAGGAAAATAAATGAATGTAGAATACTAATTGGGGGAAAGCAACTGACAGATACTGCAAAAGATTGATTTTAGGGAAAATGGAGAAATCTGTTTTCTGTTTATTTTAAGGACAGGAAATGAATACTGATTAGAAATGTATAGGCATTGCATCGCATAGCATTTGGTAATGTTTTCACTGGGTATTTGATTCGTCTAAGTTTTCTCCGGATTTTAGATTGCCTGCCAGTTATCAGAGTGAGTTTTGAGTCTAATAGTTAGTCTTCCTTGGATACATGGTTCTTAAACGGTGAACTTTCTCAGCACCTTCCTGCAGAAAACGCTTCAGGCACGAATGTCACATTGCTCCAGAAAGAAGTGCACACTGTTAAGAGGCAGGATGAGGCTGAGAGAATGGGTTCATTCCTACTGGCTTGGATTTTTCCTAAGAAACTGCTGTGAAATTTTCAGCAACATTATCCACACTTGGATTTACTGGAATATTCCAGTGCTACATTGCCATCCCATAAAGGTGTCGCCCAGATACCTTCCTGTCTGTCTCTGTATTTGGGTTTGCATGCATGCGTGTTTGTACCTATCAGCTTTATTCCTCCATTCACAGAGAAGTCACCAGCCTAAGAATGAAAGCAAAAGTAACCACAAGGGCTGCATTCCTAGATAAGAAATGCCACCGTACAGCGCGCACCGCACAGCACCTCAGAGGAGGACGGGCGTGTGGATGGCAGAGCGCAGTCAGCTCTCTGCCCTGCAGCCGCCAGTTCAAATCAAAGCAGTGTTTCTGCCGTATCCACTGAGTCTGTGAAGGAGCTGACCCAGGAGGCCAGTTTGGGCTGCACAGGGCTCTGTGCACTTCTAGCTGTGTCCTCAGCCAGCTGCCCTGGGCTGGGCACCTGGAGAAGAGCATACAGCACTCTCTCTCTCTCTCTATCTCCCTGTCCCTCTTCCTCTCTGTCCCCCCTTTCTCCCCCTTCTTTCTCTCTCTCTCTGTCTCTCTCTCTGTGTCTGTCTCTGTCTCCATTTCTCTCCCTCTCTACCTCTCTCTCTCTCTCTCTCTCTCTCTCTCTCTCTCTCTCTCTCTCTCTCTCTCCCCCCCCCCCCCCACAGAGCCTGTAGGCTGGTGTCAAATTCTTCCCATCCTTCCTGGCAATTTTGGAAGCACAGGAGTGAGGCTGCAGTGACATCTAAAGGCGGATTCTTCCCCTCGTGCTGCACCTCTCAGCAGCTCGGCTCCTGCCCACGGTGCTTTTTACAAGGGCTCCTGGCACAGCCCTCCTGAACCCTGAGCGGGCCTGCAGTTGAGATTTCTCTCCTCCCGGCTGTGGCAGGAGTGGGACCCTTTCGCCGTCTGTGAATGCCATTGCTCTCTGGGAGCTACATCGCAGGGCTCGGCCTCTCCTATGAGGTCGTCAACTCTGAAACTCACGCAGCCCCCCTGCATGGTGGGCCCCAGAGGAGACCCACTTGTGGGCCCTCTGTCCCTGTGCCAGGCCCTGCCTTGCCGGTGGTCACTCGGCCAGCTCCCAGTGCGCAGCCTCTGGTGCATCTTCTAAGGCACACAAGGTTTTCTCTGAGGATTAGCACCAACCAGGCGGCTTGCTGCCGCCCAGAAGTGTAGGTGATTGCCTGGCCCGTGAACAAAGAAACTGCGGACTTTAATGCTGCACACCAGCCTGTGGACTATGTGTCCCTTCTCTCTTTAAATTCACTTTGTCCGTGGCTTTCCCCCGTGGCTCAGGCCCACAGCACCTTTCACTTGCCCCATCTCTCAGGGTGGGAACTGTGCACCTCACTCCGGACCCTCCGAGCATCCCACGAGTGGGCAATTGGTGGGCTCTTCTTCCAGACCAGCCCACAGCCTCTTACGGTACAGGTCCGTGAGGCTGACGTGTCTCGTCCTTTGACTTCTGCTCCTGCTTTCTAAACGAGCCGTGGATCCTAATGGGCAGTTCTAACGTGGACCAGAAGACAGGCCCACCTACCCCGGGCGGCCGCACACGTGCATGTAGGGTGATTCCCACTATGAACAGGGCCTTCCGTGTGCTCTCAGCTCTGCACTGTGTGGGTGGGAGGTTTTCTTTTCTCTTTTCTTTTCTCATAATGTCCTTGATAAAAAGCCCCGTGAAGCTGCACTGAATAGTTGAAAGATAATGGCTCCAGGGGGAAGCTCTCTGTACAGGTTCACCACACTGACGGCCGGTGATCCCGGCTTCAGGGACCGGAAGTTCCCTAAAGCTGTGGTAGCGTCGTCCACTCATGTGCTCCTGTACGCTCAGAAGCCCTTTTGGTGGTGTCTTAGCTGTGTGCTTTGTGTTTAAAATTTCCCTCCGACCAAGTAAATCCCTCCGGATGGAGTGACAGGGTCTTTTCAGCACCCATATCTGGTGACAGCTGCTGGAGAAAGCCTTAAAGACACGGACATGCCCCTGCTAGCTTTCCTCAGACCAGTGCCCACCACCAGCTGCGAGAGCCCATAGTCGGCCCTCAGGCACCAGCCAGGGCAAGAGGCTCCCGGCAAACACTGCGGAAGCACAATAGCTGTGAGCAGAAGAGTGGGTTGTGTGCGGCTTCCCTGGGCCTGTGATTAGATGCTCATGGGTCACACGTGAACCAGGAGCCCGCCATGGGTCCCGGTTAGCCATATATGCCTGCAGCACAAAATGCATTCTGGCATCTTTAGGGGCTCGGGGCTTTGAAAGCAAGTCCCCTAAGCTCTGAAAAACCAGCTCCCAGGGCCAGACCCGTGCTATTTTTCTTCTTCGGAAGGCTCCCTTGGGAATTTTAATTTGTAGTATATCCTATTGTTGTAAAGGGCAACTGAAATATCTTTGGGGGGGGCGGAGAAGCCCGAGGGGGTGACCCTGGCAATTCGCCACTGTTAGATTAAGTAGCGAGGTAACGAGAAAGATTCCAACTAAGCAAGAAACTAGTCTTCGCATTAATGTGGGCGCTCACGGTAAGCCTCGCCCCAGGTGGGATTATTTAGGAGAACAGTTACCTAAGTGGACGCTTTCTCTGTTTTCTGAAAAAGCAAAATAAAATAATACTTCCAAGGGGAACAAAGATAGTCATGATTTCACAGCACATTTTGTTACCATTACTTTTTCTTTGTAGAGTTGGGTCCCAATCATCCTTCTAGAAATCAGCCACTTGCTCACAGAGAAAACAAATCCAAAATGCCGACTCTTCCGGGACTTCTAAAGAGCACGGCTCTCCCTCCCTCTCCCTTCCTCTCCCTTTCCCTCTCCCTCTCTGGCTCCTTCTGTCTTTCCCTCCCTCTCCCTCTCTCTTTTTTGTCATTTTCACATACTCCTGCCTTACCTTTTTGAAGTGTGAGAGCTAATAGTGTATTTTATTATGTGTCTGCATAATAGTGTTTGAGACAAATAATTTGACGATGCAAAAGTCAGTAGCAGAGTATATGACTTTTGCCCAGTAACAGAAGAGTCTATACCATATGTGTATTATATGCAAGGAAGCTCTTCATGCATATAGAAGTGGGCTACGTGTGTATAATTTTTCTTTCATATTTCCAGTGCTCTTTAAATTTTTGAGAGAATTTTACTATTCAATGAATCTGACATTCAGTGAATATTTTATGAAACGTGAATATCATATTTCATGCCATGATTCAGTTTTACAAAAGCTGTTCTACTTGAAAATCTACTAAGTTAGAGATGAGAGAATTAAAACAAAAATAAAAGGAATCATCATTTTTTTGCCTTGCATTTTGGGATAGCGGGTGCTGTATTGTCAGTCAGACAGATTCTGTGCCTTTTCATAAAAGAAAGTGCTACAGTTTAGAGTTTGAAATATTGTGTTTTCATTTTCGTTGCTCTGTATCCAACATCCCAAGTCTCCTCACAGCGGCTCCCTTGTGTGGAGGAAGAGACGCTGGGGGGGGGGGGCACATGGGAACTGGTCCCAAATACGTCACTGCTTATTTCCCAAAATAGGCATTTTATAAAACATCAAATGCCTTCTTCCTGGATACAAAAAAAAATTACTAAACATAATAATACCACCACGCTAGGAGAATATTAAGCAAGATATTGAAAAAATAAGATTTCTCCTGTGATCAATTAAAAGTAAACAACCCAACTGCAGGAAAAGTTTGAATCTGAGTGTTTGTCCCAGAATCAAAACAGCACATGGGCGTTCAGAGATGCCAGCGCGGCCTCACTGCCCCACACCTGAGGAGCTGTTAAGGCAGGGCCGCTTCTGGGCTCCTACGACTAAGTCACGATTTGCTGTGTCACAGCGTCGCTGGGAGGGCGTCTCACAAGCATACGCCCTCGCCCGTCTACCTGCTCTGTTCAGCCTCAGGGAAATCATGAAAATGAATTGTGTCTGTGTGTGTAAGAGATAGCTGGCCTGTGTGGGCTCTGAGCCTGCACTTTGTGGCGCGTGTGCACGAGTGCGTGAGCTGGCAATGGGTGTGTGTGTGTGTGTGTGTCTGGCGCACCCTTTTACACCACAGATTCCGATGCACACGGCACGGACCGGATGTGTGTGTGTCCCACGTACCTGGATGTGGTGTCTGTTTACATTTTCTGTCATGTAGTCATTAAGCACACAACGTAGACTTAAAGGATGTCAAAACTGACAGCACGGCATGATGGATGACGCTCTGGTAGACTGATTCTTACCAGGTGCAGTGTGACAGGAATTCAAATGCTGTTCAGAGTGGTACTTGTGTTAGTAAAGTTTCGCTTTCAAGTTGTTTTGCTTGGGGGGAGGGAACGAGCCGAGGAAGCTGCGAAACTTGTAATCTGAAACCTTTGTTTAAGATGGTTTGAATATTTTAAGAAAAAACTCTAGGGACCGTCTTCCAGTGTGTGTATCAAACTCAGGCGACCCGTTTTCACGTCACGCCCTCTTCACACGCCCCTCTGTTCCTAGGATAGATGTTCGCGGAGGTTGAAAAGCATCCAGGCTGTTGTCACTGATCTCAGATAAACACCACTGGGTCCCTTCGAGGTACGAAATGATTATGGCCTGAATGCGTCCAGAAAACACTGGAACAAGGACTTAAATCAAATTTAGTTTCCATAGTTCGAGCCAACTGCAAGCAGGCAGAGGCACGCCTTGGCTTGGGTGCACACGGTACCCACTCCCTGAAGTAAGCTGGGACTGTGCCTCCTGCAGAAGTCACCTAGTGACTAGATGCTGGGCTCTGACCGTGCCTGCAGCGGGACACCCCAAACCCCAGCAGTGCCACCCACGTCTGCCACCAGAAGGGAAGGTGCTCCCTTTCCACAAGTTGAGGTCAGTGTCCTGATCAGAAATAACTTTTCTTCCTCTTGACAACTTGTGGTAGAAACAGAGGAGCTAAATGAGTGAATTCACGGCCTGCAGAATTCCACCAAATGGAACTCCCTGCCTCGAGACGTTGTCAACCACAATCACAATGAATGAAGGGAAAGTGGCAATTTAAGTAATCTTAGGATCTCAGGGAAAGGGTCCCGACTTCATCCGTGTCCCTGTTTGTCTTCTGAAGAACACTGACGTCACTCAGGCCTTTCTAGAAATGACCTCAAAAGGTTTCCCTGTGACCTGCCATGAACTGTTCCCACAAGTCTCTAAAGAAGCAGTTTACCCAGTGTCTTCCATCTTTGTCCCTCTGTTGTATCCACAAGGTTCCTGAAGGCACATAAATGAGAGAGGAGGCGGCACCTCCTTTAGGCCGAGGGGACGTAGCAGCTCATGACAACTGACAGTCCCGGAACCGCTTACTGGACACTTCTCTCCTGGGTCCAGGTCTTCAGAGATTCCCAGCAACCCTGAGTAGACTGTGCTCAGCGCAGAGGCAAAGTCGCTGTGACTGAACTTCCTTCTACCTCCCAGACCTACTTAGAGGACTTGGGAGCAAGTGTATCCTCTGGGCATCACCCCGGGTTCCCAGGGCTGCTTTCCCTGGGATCTGTCTCATGCCCGACTATTTCTCAGCTCAGCCTTACCACCTGACATCTAACTACCAAGCGTCCGTCCTTAGCCCCACACTTCTGTGCACCTTCTGGTCCTCCACCTTCTTTCACCAGTTCTGTTTCCTGTCTCCCAGGTATTTGCTTCACCATTCAGCTCCACCCTGACTCCAAGGATATGCGGATAACCACGCCAGCTTCTTGGTTTTGAGATTATGAAGTTAGGCATGGGACACTAGGCCTGTCTGTCCTCCCTTTCCAGGGACGGGGAAAAGGCAGACGTACATTTGGGCCACATGTTAGAGTCTGGAGGAAGACAAGGCGGCAGGTGTGAGTGTACCAGTCTCTCAGGAGCAGAAGGGCCGCAGAGAGTGACAGGACCTCACAGGATACAGGGTTGTTTCTTGCTACTGTAGTCACTTCCTGATTGAGGGCCGGTGGCTTAATTCATGGGATACAGAGGAATATTGAAGACCAAAGAAAAGTCATACACATATTCACTGGGTAAAGCTGTTAGTAGAAATAATAATAACCCAGCATATATATGTGGTCCGCAAGTAACAGTGGCTATAGGTAGTGTTTGGGGATTTATGATGCTGGGAAGGTCACATGCATGCAATGGAAAGCACATTTCTGAATGGAAAGTTGGGTCTTGGTGAGTGAAATGTGGCCCCATGTGAGTGTGGTGGTGCCCACAGTGCCCACTCTGCTATGCCATCAGGATGGGAAGCGACCAGCAATCAAAGCTGGGCTGCTAAGCCACTCTTTCCAGTGCTGGCTATACTACAGGCATTTTCAGCTATCAGTACAATGTATCCTTCACATATGCTATTTGCAATGGACTAAAGGTTTTGTAAGCACTAACTCCATTGTAAGCTGAGCTTCAGCACATCAAAGGGGCATCAAGCAAAGTTTCCCAGATAAAGGAAAACACTGCCTAGGCTTACCAAAAAGTGTAATTAGGAAAATCCCATGATAAACTGCCCAAAAAGGGTACATTCCGAAGCAGATAGAGCTATCAGTGATTATGAAAGGACAGCAGATATACAGTGCAAACACGGAAAGACAAGTAGAGATGTTCACATACGCATATTGCATTGCATAGACATTCAGTAAGGACCCTCAGCACCCTAAATTTGTGCCACGGAGCTTGAAAGTTGGGTGCCCATTGGTAGCTGTCTAGACATCTGGAACTTGCTAGAAATCCATCTCTACGGTGCCAAGGGGAATGGTTCACAGGAAGGCTTCCCTTTGGGGAACCCTCTACGAAGCCCCCATGGGAGGTGCCAGGGAAGACACTGGGACCTTTGCTGGGATGCTGTGGGCCCTGCAGGAGCCTGGTGATGGGAGGCAGAGACCAGGAAGTGGTCCCTGTCTTCCCCTGCCATGTTACTCTGGCTCCCTCTCCTGACAAAACCTAGCATTGGCTGGTATTAAAAAAGAGAGAGAGAGAGAGAGAGAGAGAGAGAGAGAGAGAGAGAGAGAGAGAGAGAGATTCAGGAAGGGCTCAGACCCATTCTCTTTCTGCAGCGAGGAAGGGGGCTTTTAGAGCAGAGAGCTATAAGGTGGATCAATGGCATGCTGAAGCATGGCATGCTCTGCAGAGCTGTCTCATCTCTGTGAGCTGTTTTGGGTAATACCCTGCTGATGAAAGAAATATTCTACTAGTTGTTCATCACTTGACAGAAGGAACTGATGTTCTGAGAAAAGCATCACCATGCGACTTCTGTCTCTTGTGAACATCCAAGGGCACTTGCACAGACTAAGATGGCTATGACGTCACCATACAGTGTGTCTCAGGCAACCTTCTCTGCATGTGATGTTTAGGATCTTAATTATCAATATGGCCAAGGACAGGGCTTGCAGCTCCCGATTTCCAACCTCAAGCATCGTCTAAAATTCATTATTTTGAGTAGGCGCATGGCCATTCTATCATTCTCACTTCAACTCAGCATTTCTTAATTATGACTACAGTGACCTCTAAAACTTTGAACAACTGACCCTCTCCCGTTACCTCTGGACAGCACACTGGGCTCCTCTTTATGGAAGATGAGCAAGACCAGTGTGTCTACTCTGTCTTTCACTGTCCTCTCCTCCCTCGTACCCAAGACCTCTCAACCACAGGTTTCCATTTCTACTATCCCGTTCTGCTTTGTTATCACAACTAAGTCATCCATGCTTTATTTGGCATTTGATCTTCACTATCTGAAACCCAGTGAGCCACGTTTACGAAGGCATGGCTGTGTGTTATTTAGGGAATGTGACGGATGGCGCTCTGGGACACCAGCACATCCAGAAAAGCAAAAAATGTACACATGCAAGAGAAATGAGCTCTTCCCTCGGCTGTGCTGCCTACAGCATGTGAAGACTTCAGAAAGCCTCTCCCGGTCACACGAGGTGGTTGAGCGATAGAGTTAGATGTCTCAGATCTAACCCAGTGCAGCGCTCTCAATGGAAGCTCTGGCATGCAGTCCACAGGCCCCCTAAAGCCAACTACCCCTGCGACTGTGTCACACTTGTCAGATCTAAGAATGGCCTTCTGGATCCCCAATATGTTACAGCTTTGCAAAGCTTCCTATCAACAAAGTTTTATAAGTTTTTGTCACTTTAAATTATTTTTGATTTGTTGTCAACATTTAGAAGTTCACTGTATTCCTACTCTTGAAACCCCCTCCATTTTCAAAATCATTGATCTAGTATGTTCCAGTTCCTCTCCTTCTGCATCTTCCTCCTGGGATCTCGAGCTGGTGTTATGAACATGTTGGCATAAATATTAAGGTCACAGAGCCAGAGATTTAGCTCAGTGGTTCTGGCAACTGCCTAGCAAGTGCAAAGGTCCCTGGTTCGATCCCCAGTAACCACATATAACAATATGGGATGTGGTGTCTCACACCCACCAGCAATCAGTACCACATACCACAAATGCTGAGCTTGGTGGCTCAAGCCTGTAATTCTAGCATTCAGAAGGCAGAGGCAGGAGGATTGCTGAGTTCAAGGCTTGCCTGAGGTACATAGTGAGCTCAGGACCAGCCTGAACTACAAAGAGAGACCCTGTCTCAAAAAAAAAAATTAAGGTCACCATAAACATGCCCGTTATCTGGAACACAACAGGCAAGTACTCTTGTCTCTCAATGACTAACATCCATGGAGTTCTCTGCTGCCTGAGCTCTCTCCTCTGAGGTCGCCTGATACAAGCCACATACTGTGATGCAGAAGAGCCTGGCCAGAGAAAACTGAACTCTGGCCACGTTCCTTTCTATATTTTCACCACAGCCTTCCAGTGCCAGGAGTGGGCATTCTCCCTGCCCAGCAAGGTGGCACTGTGACAGCAGACAGTGGCTGGGCATCCCTTGTCCAATCCATTCTCCACTCATGGCCTCGCCTTCACAGGATAAAGGCTCTGAACCCAGCCCCACTCTTCAATACCAGTGCCCAGCTCAGGCTAGGGTACCAGTGCTCTGACTGACAGCTGTAATTCAGTTCTGGTGACCATCACCCCAGATTCAATTAATTTATTGGAGAGATTCAGAAAAATGCCCACTTCCTGACTTATTCTATAGGGCATTACAAGGAGTGCAGATGGAGGCCGTAAGGATGAGGTGCAGGGCTGGGCAGGGGGCTTCTACACCCTCTCTAGGCACCTTCCAGAGCTCAGCTCACCAAAGCGAACCCCAGCTTTCCAGTTTTTAGAGAGGTTTCTAGAAACATGGATGTCTCGCCACTGGCCACTGAGGATGCAACTTCAGTCTCTGTCTGTCTCTCCAGCCCTAGATCATGGGGTGAGGCCTAGAGGCCCACTGCTCTACCCTGCATTGGTCTCTCCAGCGAAGGGACAAGACCGCCACTGTGCTGATGCTATGTCAGGCCAGCCAGCTAGCCATCAACTCCTCTGCGTGCAGAGAGGCATTATCAGCCAGCCTGTAACCACAGCGCTCTGCTAAGCTCAGGGAGGGATTGCAAGTTCCAGCCCAGACTGGGCACCTAAGAGACTTAGTGCGACCCTGTGTCATGATTTAAAAATTAAAATGGGGGGGGCGGAGATTTAGCTCAGTGGTTCTGGTGCCTGCCTTGCAAGAGCAAAGTCCTGAGTTTGATCCCCGGTTAACCACATACAACACTGCTGGGCATGGTGACTCACACCCACCAGCAATCAATGCCACATACTACAGGGCTGGGTGTGGTGGCTCACATCAGTAATCCCAGCACTCGGGAGGCAGAGACAGGAGGATTGCTGAGTTCAAGGCTTGCCTGGGCTACATAGTGAGCTCAAGGCCAGCCTGAACTACCAAGAGAGACCCTGTCTCAAAAAAAAAAAAAAAATTAAAATGGGGGCGGTGCTTTGGATTTGACCCAAGTACACAAAAAAAGACATTATTGCTTCAGAAGTACAAGGCTTTTAAGAGCTGTATATAAGGAAACAGGACAAAAACCAAATATACATTGCACAATATCACGTAAGAGTGAATATGTATATTTGCATATGTGATACTGACAGCTGGCACCCTTCCTCTTCAGAGAGCCTTTTCAGGAACCTAACAGGATGGAGCCGACATTCTTTCTATAACCCTCAGCATGAAAATAAATCCTGCAGGTGGGAGGTAAGAGTTGTGCTTCCTTCTCCTTGATTCAGGGAGACTCCTGGCTCTGCTCAGCCACCAACCTTAGCACAGAAAAGCCTCAGGGAGCTTAGCTGACTTGTTCAGTCAGTAAAGAACTTCTGAGGCTTGTCTTGTAGCCCAGACCCCACATTTCAGTGCAATTTGCTCATTAAGCTTTTGCTCTGCAGAAGCACAAAAATACGTTCGTGGCAGTCCCGTGGAATACTTTACCCCACTTGATAGTGTCTTGGGGCTCTTGGACACATTTTTTTGTTTTTGTTTTTGTGGGTTTTTTTCTCCCTTGCATTGAATGTACAAAGTGTACACACTCCAGGCTTTGAATGTGTACAAAGTATAGCACATCTCCAGGCTCATATGAAGGACACTGGCCAACCTTTCCCAGGAATTCTTTCTCCATGTGTGTTTCTTAAATTGAAAATTGTTTCTGTGCTTTTGTGTATAGTTTGCATCCTCTGCTGACATAACCTGTTCTTGTATATTGTCTTTCTTGTGCATTAGTACCTTTCACATAGTATCTGCAGTTATTTTAAATTTTCTCTGTGGTGTTTCTAACATCCTGTCACCTCTGAGTCTGATTCTAATGACTATTGTGTCCATTCACCATAAGTTTCTTTCTCTTTCTCTCTTGTGCCACATAATTACTCTGCTGAAACCCGAGCACACTGTGTACACAGAAAGTGTAAGAGCCTGTGCGGATTCTAGACTGACTTTCCTGTTGCTGAGCCCTCGGTGTGTTGTTCTAATCAGGAGCTGCCTCCCGTGTCCTTCTACCTGACTGATTTCTTCTCAGAGATTTATTTTCTCAGCATGTGCTCTCCAGTCCCCTTGGACTGTCTCATGGTCACACTCCCTAGTGAGTCTTCGAGTTTAAAGCTCCCCGTGCTATCTCTGTCGGGTCAGTCTGATGCCCCACACCAGAGTGCTGGAACACAGAAGGGAACGCATTCCCTTGTGTTGTGATTGAGTCTCACTGTGATGTAGTTGCTTGGAACCTTATTCCTGGGAGAGTGGCTTTCACAAGTTTCACTGAGCCCTCCAGCTAGGACACTGGGACAGCACACATTCCTGTCTGACATGGGGGTGGCCAAACCACCACCATGTCTCTCTCCAAGCCTTGGCGAGTTTTGACTGTAAGGCAGGGGTTTTTGTTAATCTTTCTTCCGCTCTGAGTACCTGGTAGGTCCACAGAAGAAAACCCTGCAAGATGATGCAAACACTCCCATTATGACCCCACCAGCTCCTGTTCTCACACTGGCCACACTTTCCTGTAAGGCATCCATGAAGTACTGCCAGTTGAGTTGTCAAATGCAGATGATATGTCTAGCAGTCCTGACCCCCTGAAGCTGCCAGGAGCTCACTGCAGTTTATCTGCCTATGGGCTGGTTTCATGGTAGTCTTTGGTCCTTCAACCTCATTCTCTGGTGCATTCAAGGGAATTATTTAGATTTTGCTCACATCTTTCCTTATAAATGTGGAACATTTTCAGCTGCCCTGGATTTCTGGAAGTCCATATACTATATACTATTTTCACCTGATTTTGTATGATGGGTTATATTTTAGTGACACATATTGATACTTAATCAATTTAAATACCTGTGCAATATTCTAAGTATGTCTACTCCAATAATTTATCTTTAAATGTGTGCATGTGTGTGTGCGTGTGTGCATGTGTGTGTGTGTAATGAGCCAAGGGCTTAAGTATGGTAGACAAATGCTCTATCACCGAGCCATACCCCAGCCCATAATTTATTTAATTATTTTCCAACTTTCAAGTATTCAGATCTTACTAGTTTTTTTTTTTTAACTTTTGCTGTACTTGCTGCTTATTGGTACATTTATGTCACACATACACACACCTCTGCAAACGAACAGATACAGAACCCAGTTGTGGTAAAATAAGCCAACTATAGCATAACGCAGATGGCAGGATTTGGAGTCTACAACGTTATAATGTAGTGGGCCCACACCAGTGACATGGGCCCATGATGCAAGGCTGGTCTCCTGATCCAGTTGGAGAGTATATACAGTCTACACTCAGTACTCAAGACACTGGGTCTGACCACCATTAATTTATAAGAGTGTATAGGATACTGTTCAACTCTAGTGTTCAGCCAGCACAGTTCATGCTCACATATCTTATACAGATGAAGACATACATGTAGAGTATAAATGATAGATCCAACACAGATGTGTGGCTTACAACAACTTTATACCCCAACAATCCCTAAGTAAGTTGAAACTATCATAAGTCAAAAGCCCAACAAATATACCTTACCCAACTAATGTCACACCACTGAGCAACACAGCCACGTTAGGGTCAGGTAATCTCCTCATGCCCGAGGCTGTTGAGGAGCAGCAGCCAGTTACCCCTCCCCAGCAATGGAAAAGAGGATTTTACCACCCTCTGATAATCTGGAGAGAGAGTGAAATTAAAAATAAGACACGTGATTTGTACCGATCACCTACCACGGTTGTAAATCAGAGCTTCCCAAATCAAGGACTGTCACACTATAATAGGTTGAAATGGGTCTGACAAAACAGTATTGTGACCTTCTAACCTCTTGTACCTGTGAATGGCCATACCTGGTCATAGGGACTTGTTGTTGTTTTGTTTTGTTTTTTGAGGTCATGTTGTGGAGTTCAGGCTGGCCTCCACTTTGCAGTGCCATCCTCCTGCCTCTGCTTCCTGAGTGGCAGCTAAGATTATAGTGGCAGTAGTAGGACTTTTGTATATACAAGTAAGTTACTGATAAATGGTTTCACCTGAAGACAGAGACCCACAGGAATCAGATGGTATCATCACTGCCACAGAGATTGTTGGTCACTGTCCTGGCACAGCCTGTGACCTTGGGCAGGTGAAACTAACCTTCTCCTGTCTTATAGGAAGAACATACCTTGTGAGACATCCCTATAGTAACAGGCTCTTTCCCTATGTGATGCACCTTCGTCCTTTTAGCTAGTGTACAAGTTAAGTAAGCCCACGTGCCAACTTCTCGCTAGGAAGAAGGTGGAGAAGAGGGAAAGAAGAGGCCATGGGACATGGCTTGAGCACCGTTAGACCTTCAGGTGCCACCAGTGCCCCCACTGCCCTGGGGAGCGCCCTGGCTCTTCCAACATGTGGACGAGGACGGCAGCATCTGTGTCGTGATGCTTTTCTGTTATGGCCACCACAGACCCTTGGTTTTCAAAGTGAAAAAATAAAATGGAGGAAGTGCTCTCTGCTGACTTTGGTGCCCAAGGGGCTGTGCACACACCAGTGGGCAGCAGATGAGAAATGCAAAACTACAGGGTGCTGGCTTTAATCCAAGCCCACCTGATTGGCAGATGCCAGGAGAAACCCAGCAAGAATGGAAGAGTGCGAAACTGCAGTAATAACTGTAAGGTGAAGGTGGGAAGCCTCTGAAAAACAGCATCATCACAAACAAGTAAGTTTCAAAACTCAATAGCTAAGAAAAGTGTCATGAGGGCTGGAGAGTTAGCTCAGTGGTTCCGGCACCTGCCTTCAGCAAGCACAAAGTCTGTGGTTTGATCCCCAGCAACCACATACAACAATACGGGCATGGTAACTCATGCCCACCAGCAATCAGTACCACATACCACAGTACTGGGCATGGTGGGTCACGCCTATAATCCCAGTACTCAGGAGGCAGAGGCAGGAGGATTGCTGTGAGTTCAAGGCTTGCCTGAACTACATAGTGAGCTCAGGGCCAGCCTGGACTACAAAGAGAGACCCTGCCCCACAAAAAAGTGTCATGAGATCATGACAGAAATCCTAACCCAACAGGAGAAGCAAGGGAGGCCTTGAGAGATGCTGGTGTCTGAGTTGAGTCCCAAACCTTAGGGTCAGGAGTCCCCTCAACTCGATTCTGCGCAGGCCCATACACCCCAGATCATCCCACACACATGAATGGGTCTACTGGCACCCCACAGCTAAAACAGCTCTCTGTTTTATTTTGGTAAAATTCTCCTCATTTAAATAAGTTTCCTGCAACAGATGTCAGAACTGGCCTTTTGCAATTCTCAGATGACAAGAAACGGAAGGAGGAAGTTGCTATTTGAAGAAACTCCTCGCTGAGTGTAGAGACTCTTCCACTGGCCTCTGGTGGGTACTTTTTTTTTCAGGACTTCAGGTTTGATACCCTGTTAGGAAACAGACTTCCTCAGAGGCAGTGAAGAGAAAGACTGAGAAAATACACCACGCAAGTGACAAACACATCCGAGCTCCTTAGCAGGAGGCCAAGAGCAACTTCAGCTGCTCCAGTGCAAAGAACCATTTCTGCTCACATCAGGCACTCCCCGTTTTCTTTCAGAAATGGACTCAAGGTGCCCTGGAAAGGGTCATATTCAGCTTCGATAAATGGGCCCTTGTCACTGGATCTGTCCACACAACTTCTCCAGTTATTTTTCTCTTCCATATGGCTGTTATTTTTGCTGTAATAGTCTTAGTCAATGTGTTTATTTGTTCAACAAAAGGTACAATCCTATGGATAAAAGAAGTTGGCAGCAATCTTTGGTCCATGCCTCCTCCAGCTACTACTGCTGAAAATGTTTTATATGTAACTTTTTAAATCTTTATTGGTACATTGTCTATACACATCATGATCACACTCACTATTGGGAATCTGTCCCACTATATGACACAATTTAATTCTCATTTTTTCCCATTCCCCTACCTACCCTACAACCCCTCATCCCCTAAATATATAAGCTTTGTTTCCTTTTTTAATTACCATCACATTTTTCTTTACTGCTCATTATTCAACCCTCCACCACACTTCCCTTTGAATACTTTCTATTTCATAATATCCATCATCCATTCTAGAACTCATTACCATCTTTAGTTTCTCATACCAGAGACCAGATACAATATTTACTCATCTGTGACCTATTTATTTCACTTATGATATGTCCTGAAGGTATGTCCATTTGAGTATAAATGACTCAAATTTATCATTCTTTAAGGCAGAGTAATACTCCATTTTATAGTTAAACCACATGTTCTTTATCCAGTCTCCAGCTGATGGGCATTTGGGTTGCTTCCAAGATTTAGCTGTCACAAACTAAGCTGCTATGAACATGGCTGTTATATGTAATTTTGATAATACAGTTAAATAGAAATTAATATTTGGTATATTTTAGTTATATCAAGATTTAACTTGTACCGCACCAACCTTGGTAGCACCACAGCCTGAGTTCGATACCCAGTACCACAAAAAAAAAAAAAGATTTAACAACATATATATGTAAGCTATATCTGAATCAGATTTTAAACCTTGTAAACTAAGTAGTTTCAGAACTCACATGCCCAGGAGAGACATAAACAATTCTTGGATTCCATCCAAACACTGGACACATGGTGTGGGAATAAGCATGTGAGTGAAAGGCTATTCAGTTAGTGCCCTATGCATGACATGACTGGGCTGATGTCCGGCCCACTCCGTCCACCACACCTTGTGTCACCTTCAAACAGTGTTGGGTTAAAGGAAAAGAACTTGCTTCTTTCCAGGGACAAAGGCTCATTTGTGTGTCCCAGAGTCCATGTCCTTCAGGAGGATGACCTTCTTCAATGTTCAGATGACTTGCTGGGGTTAGCAGTTGCCTCTTCTGCATCCTTAGAGATTCCCATATGACATCAGCTCCAAGCCACACTTGGGTAGAAGAAAAGTTCTCCTACCAGGCTAGGATCTACCTACAATGGACAAGGGGGGAAAAAAAAAGAAAATAGATGTGCTATTATAATCAGCACACTTAGATTTTAATGAAACTGGTTCATGTGCTCAGATAGTAGAGGAATTTTGCTAAGAGTTAAAAGTGAAATATAATGGAAATTCTTAAGAAGCAAGTGCATATAAAATGGCTGAAATTCGCATTTTAAATGTATTTCACAGCCAGTTGCACACAACTGAAGAGAGGATTAGTGAACTGGAAGAAAACTCTGTAGAAGATATTTACAGAGGAAATTCCCACAGTAAAGCATAGAGAAACAGAATGAAAAAGGCAAAAGAAATATGTGGGTATTTATTTTAATAGACATTCATATATTTATAACTGTATATATTTAGATATGAATCTCATTTTGAACCATTGAAGAGTAACACCTATGTTATTGCAGTCATCAAAAGGAAGAGAGAAGTGAGTAGAAACAATATTTTAAAAGACATGAGAATATTTAAAACCAATGTGAGACATCAGGTCACATAATCCAAATTGCTATAGACCCTAAGAAAAAAAAAAGAAACCTAGACACAATTGATAAAATTTTCAAGAGCAGAGACAAGCAAATCTATAGGAACTCAGTGACAGATATTTTAAAGGCAGCAGATTCGAGCAGGGTGGGTTCAACAAAATCGTGTCATTCTCTAAGTAGGAGTAGTAAGGATGGAAGCTGGGAAACAATGAAAGAATTGCTGCACTGCGATTCCATGCCTAGAAAATGGTTCCTGAAAAAGCCCAGACAAAAGGATATTTTCAGACAAGAAGACACAGAGCACCTTTTTCGGCAACTCCCTTCCAAATCATGCTCGAAGACTGACACTGAACTGGATCTGTATCACAGGGGAATGAGGCTTACGTGCCAAAGGAGGTGGAGGAGAATACGTGCTTGGCAAACATGCATGAACATTCACTAAATAGTAGAAATAATATCAATAACAATGTTAGGCAGTATTTAATTAAAGATAGATTTCAAATCTATGAAGGTAACACAAATGGGAAAGTGTAACTGACTTAAAATATAAGACCGTGACTTTTTCTGGTAAGTGATAGAAACACTATATTAAAGTAGAAGAAATAAAAGAAGCTTATTTATATTCTAAATCCAAGTGCACATTAAAATAATAGTAACACAGTGTACAAAAAGTGTCCCAGCTGTACAGCAATCCCTTGTGTGGACAAAAACAAAACTGAGGGCAATGCAGAGAAGACTGAAAGTGTCTTAAACAGAAAAAGTAAAAGATACAAGAAGTAAGATGCATTGTTAACTGAGTCATAGCTTAGTAACAAATTGCATTGACAAATTGCAATAATATACTTAGTCAATATTAATCTCATCATCAATAATGATATCTGGACTGAAGACTACATATTTCATCTCAGGAAGTGCTTGGAGCATATTTAAAATAGAAGTATTAAAATATAGAAAACAGAAAAGTATAATAATAATATACATCTAAAGAAAACGAAGGCAAAAACCACAAGACAGATCTAAAGGCTATGAAAATCCTTGCATCTAGCATTAATGGGGGAGACATGAGAACAAAAGAATTGGAGACTTATCTTGTAAGAATTGCAGAGATTTTGACTTTGGAGATATAAAAAAATATTAAGCCCTAAAGAGAAAGAGGGAAAAATCTTTAACCAACAATGAGTACACACACTCCCACACACACCTTTGTGTATGTGTGCATGAGCATACACACACACGCACAAATAAAGAGCATATACATCCAGTATATGCTCAGGGACAAGAAAGGGAATGGTTCATTATATGAGCAAGGAAGAGCTTCTGATTTGGGAATTGTTACACAACTTCAACAATTAACCAGAAGAAATAAAAACTACTTGATTTGCACTTTACTTCTCTCTTTTCAGACCAACAATCTTATCTTTAAAAGAGAAATATTAGAATCATTGTCATTTGCACCCAAGAAAAGAAATACACTTTCTCTATCTTGCAATCACTAGCAGAGCTTTTCACAGGAAAGTCACAGTACCCAGTAGGCAGATAAATAGTTAATCTCTAAAAGAGGAGAAAGTCAAACGTACGGATTTTAGAGTGCTTAATAGATCAAAATTCTCAAATAAAATATTTTTGAACATTTTAAAGAAATAATGTTTATGAGTAAGCCATATAGGTTTGCAAAGGAATAAGTTGATCATTCTTAATTAAATGAACAATGAAAGAATACTGTCTATAGAGTGCTTCTAAAACTGTGCGACTGAATATTGTGAAACTGTAAGCCAAATTAGACCTCTCCTCCTTTAAATTGTGGGTGTATGTGTTCTGGCAATGGAAAGCTAATGCCACAGCCATGGGCATTTACAGATGGGAGTGGAAAAAGAATGGGGAGTCACTGTAAAATCCGTTGGTAATGAGGGTCCTGGGAGGTCATTGTGAGGCAAATACAGACCAAACCTAGAGGTGGATTGGTGAAAACTGACGGCTGACTCACAGCTGGGATCTCACTTAGGAAAAGTTGGTTCTCATTACACCTACAAAAGGAAAGTACTATGGGGGCATAATCCACGTTTTATTCCTGATAGAGCTCAGGAGGCCATGATCTGAGGGCTAGCCAAAGGGAAAGATCAGAAAAAGACTTCAAAAGGAACCATTTCAGAAACTTACAGAGATGCAGAAAACGTTTCAAAAAGATGGCTCTGGTCAATAGTGACAAAAGTGATTGAATGTTTGAACAGGGAAAGATTGGGAATGGCTACTGTGTCAGACTCAAGTCTTCTGTCAAGGACTCTGATAAATACAGGTTTGATACTATCAAGAAGTCAAGAGCAGGTCATTTAACTCAGTGGTTCTACCGCCTGCCTGGCAAGTGCAAGGTTCCTGGTTCACTCCCCAGTAACCACATACAACAATACTGGACCCATGCCCACCAGCAATCAGTACCACATACCACAGTGCCAGGTGTGGGGCCTCACACCTGTAATCCCAGCACTGGGAGGCAGAGGCAGGAGGATTGCTGAGTTCAAGGCATGCCTGGGCTACATAGTGAGCTCAGGGCCAGCCTGAACT
>PVIC010021088.1:0-28893 GCA_004025085.1 Thryonomys swinderianus | reverse complement strand
TTCTTTTGTTGTACATCTGGAACCTTGATAATTATGTGTCTAGGTGTAGATATTTTTATGTCCCAGCATTTTGGAGTCCGATAGGCCTCATTTATCTGTATGTCTATGTCTTTTCCTGTGAAGTTTTCTGTTGCTATCTCTGACAGTAGCTTTTTTATGTCTTTTACACTGTCTCCTGCTTCCTCAGTGACTCCAATCATTCTTATGTTATTTTTCTTTGAGTCATCTAGAAGCTGTTGAATTGATTTCTCATGGTCCCTTGCTCTTTTCCATAGATTATACCTTTCCTGCTCGCTGGCTGCTATGCTGTCCTCTAGGTATGAGATTCGGTTCTCCGCTTCATTCATCCTAGTGCACAAGGTTTCATTCTCCTTCATCATTCCCTGGAGCTCTGCTTGAAGCTGTTTAAAAGATTCCATTGCTTCTGCTAACTTGGATTCTATCATCTCGCTGATCTCTTCTTTAATGATGTCTTTCACTGAGGACAGTATCTCTGTTTTGATCTCAGAGATGAGTTCTGCTTTCCATTTTACTAGTTCCGCTTTAGTTACCATCTCCAAGAGTCCTGGTGTTTGAGTTTCAGTTTGCCCTATTTCCCTTTTCTCTGAATTTCCCTGTGGTGGTGATCTTTGTGTCTGGATTTTTGTGTATTTTCTCATTTCTATTCTTTCATTGTTTTTAATGCTCTTCTTTGTCTGATGACAGGACAATTTTTCTTGCAGGTCTCTTTCTATTATCTGGGGCCCTTTGGATACAGCACTTTCCTGGGGGGTCCTCCTTGAATCTGTAATAACCCTTGAGAGTTCTCACTCCTGACACATCATGGTAGGTATTTGAGCAGAACAATCACATCATGTCTGTTATCATAATACAATAAATGCCAATATCAGTATTAAACACAGTAAATAAGATAAAAAGGTTTGTTAGATTCTATTCTGGAGACTTTGAGCTTATGATTTTCCTCTATGTCTGACTTCTCACTGCACAGCTCTGGGATACAGTGGGCTGGTGGGCGCCCTTCGGTCTGCTAGAAATGGACTGTGCCCTGCAGCCAGGTCTGCGCGCTGCTCCCTCATTCTGCCGGAAACAAGCAAGGCACGGCGGGGCCCGCAGCAGCTGGGTCTGGTCCGCGCGCTGCCGCCTTCAGTCCGCTGGAAACAAGCCTACCATCACATTTTTATTCCCCCTCATTACTTACCCCTAAACCCCATTTCCCTTTGTATATTTACTATTTCACAATATCTGTTGTGCATTCTAGAACTCATTTACTTCTTCACTTTCTCATACCAGAGAAAAGATACAATATTTATACATTTGTGACCTATTTATTTCACTTGTATTTCCTTAAAGTACATTCATTTGCATATAAATGACTCAAAACGATATTTCTTTATGGCACAGTAATACTCCATTTAATTTTAAAAAACCACATCTTCTCTATCCAGTCTAGAGTTGATGGGCATTTGGGTTGTTTCCAAGATCTAGCTATCACAAACTGAGCTGCGAAAAACATGGGTGCACAGATGTCACTGTGATAGGAATCTTGTAATTCTTTCGTGTATATCCTTAGCAGGGGTTGTGTTTGCAAGGTAGGTATGGTACCACTTCAGCTAAATCCCCAGCCCTATCATGTAAGTTTTAATTATTTCTTTTCTTCTACTAACTTTGGTCTTTTTTTCTTTTTCTAGCTCCCTGGAGCACTGAGATCTTTCATCTTTTTTAGTACAGATGTTTATGGCTAAAAACTTCCTTCTAGCCGGGAGTGGTGGCTCACGCCTGTAATCCCAGCACTCAGGAGGCAGAGGCAGGAGGATTGCAGAGTTCCAGGTTTGCCTGGGCTACATAATGAGCTGAGGACCAGCCTGAACTACAAAGTGAGACCCTGTCTGAAAAAAAAAAAATTTCCTTCTAACTTTTGCTTCACCCCAAACATTCTGAGATGTCATGTGTCCGTTTCCATTTGCAAGACATATTTAAATTTCCTTTTTAATTTCTTCCTGGATTCTCTGGTTGTTGAAGACTGTGTTGTCTCATTCCCATGTATTTGTGGACTTTCTGAAGTTCCTCTTGTTATTGATTTCCAGTTTCAGGCCCTTGTGTTGGGAAAGTTACTTGATGTCATTTCAGCCTTCCTCTCATACTGCAGTGGGCCTTGAACCTCGGTCTGTAGTTCCCAGCCAGGTATCAGACTGTCCTGGAGCTTTGTAATGCTATGGGTGTCCACAGGGATGAGTCACAGGGGTGACCTGGAGCCTCAGTCTGTGAAGGACAGTCAGGCACTAAGATCTACAAGGATGGGGTTGGAACTGGAATTTGCTATGGTGGAGGAATAGTGGGTGGGGATTATAGGGAACAACTTATTACCTGGCAAGTCTGGAGCCAGTGTCCAATGGTACAGGCTTGGTAGATGAAGTCAGTCTATTCTAGGGCAGGTTTAAAGTCTAGACTGTATGCAAGAACCTGTCTCTTGGTTCATCTCATATTGGGAGGGGCAAGGGACTCCATCTCAGAAGCTGGACTAGATTGTAGGTCCGTGGGTGTTGCTCTGCTGGCTAGAGCTGCAGAATCTGGCCTGTTGCTGAGAAAACTTGGAGGCTGGAACCAGCTTGTTCCCTTGGATAGGCCAGGAGCCTGTGTCTGTGGCAGCTGGCTTGGTGTTGGGGTGACTGGAAACCTCATCTTCTACACAGGTCTAAATCATGCGGCTAAAAATTCCTGCTTCCCATTAGCCGAGCCTGAAGGCATAGTTTTTTTTTTTAATGGAATTCTTTATTGGTACATTTTATATACAACTCACAATCACACTTAACATTGGGGGATTTGTACCAGTATATGACATGAGTTAATTCTCATTTTTACCCATATCTCTGCCCACCCCCATATACATATACTTTCTTTTTCTTTCTAAATCATATTTATTCTTTCCTCTCATTACCTTTCCCTACCACTTTCCCTTTGAATATTTCCTATTTCACAAAATCTATCTTACACTCTAGAACTCATTTCCATCTATAGGTTCACAGATATGTAAAAACCATATCTTTTCTCTGGTGTGAAAACCTGCAGATGAAGGCAGAGTCTGTAGGTACTGCTGTATAGGATGGGGTTATGAGGCCCTTCCCAACACTGGGCTTTACTACCATGGGCCGGTGTGATGGCCCAGGGTGAGAGCTGGTGTTCTGTTTGGTGTTTTGTTTTGTTTTGTTTTTCCCTCTCTCCTCCACTGTGTGAAGAGTAGCTCTGTCTATCCTATGCTGTCTAGGAGCTGAGGGATGATAGAGTAGTGAAAAATGGCCCTCTGATGCTGTTCAGTAAGTATATCTTAGCACTGGTCTGCATCCAGTGTGACCTCTTAACATACCTGGTGTCCTCAGGATCTGAGGAAGTATATGGGTGCATGCAGGTGCGCAGTGCGGAGGCAAGTGCTCTGATGGATGAGAGAGGAGGGCTGGGAAGTCCTGTTCTGTCCTCTACGACCCATCTTAGCAATGTAAACAAACTACATCTGCTTTCATTGCTCCACATTATAAAACTGTTAAGCATACAGTTCCCAGTTATCCCTACAAACTTTTAAATTAGGACATATGTGTTTTAAGTAATTGCAACCGTTCATGTCCTTCCATGTCTAGAACAGTTGGTCATATCATAGAACTATTGCACACATGTGAAGTCTTCAAGATAAATTGAAATTATTCCTGTGACCCTAGCATTCTGACAATAATGGAATTCTTTGTTCTGATTCCCAAAGAGTAAAAATAATATTCCAGTCGAAGCCACCTATCCATTAACTATTTATTACATTATGCCATAATGCATACCATAAATCCCTTTACACACAACCACAGAAAAATAGAGAATTGAAGGCATTTACAAAAAAGTAGATTAACACACATGCATATAAATTATTACAAAGTGCTGAAAATTCAACATTATTCAATATGTTAGAATTCCTTCTATTTTCAAAAGTGCTAATTCTAAATTCTACAGGCACTAGCAACTTCATTTTGTAATCAGAAGTTGTTGAACTCACCTCACAAACTATTCATTCACTCATTCCCATTAAAGACCACATGTTCAACAGCTCATCCTCCTAAGTTAGAGGTATTTCAAAGACGAAGTGATTAGAAGAATGGTACAAATCATATGCATGAAAAAATACGTTCACTGAAAAATCAGCTCCTTAGCATACACTGTGAGAAGAGAGTACGATTTCAGCCCTTAATAGGATTCCAAACAGAGTAACGATGTATTAGAAACATGATCCAACATGAATCGTTAAAAAAGAAAATACGGGGCTGGAGGATTAGCTCAGTGGTTCCAGCGCCTGCCTCGCAGACACAAGATCCTGTGAACTCAGAATCCTCCTGTCTCTGCCTCCCAAGTGCTGGGTTTAGAGGCATGAGCCACCACGCCGGGCACTGTGGTATGTGGTATGTGGTATTGATTGCTGGTGGGTGTGAGTCACCATGCCCAGCATTGTATGTGGTTACCAGGATCGAACTCAGGACCTTGTGCTTGTGAGGCAGGCGCTGGAACCACTGAGCTAAATCTCTGGCCCGCAAAACAGATTATTCTTTTAAAAAAAAAAAAACAGATTATTCTTAAAGACAAGTTTATTATCCAGTCAGATATTAGAAGAAAACTACAGAAGGATGGCATTTGTTCCAGATAGCTCACTCGATATTTTAGTGAAAATTATCTCCTCAGTAATTAACAACCAAGACCAAGGAAAGAAAACAGAAACCCTGTAAAGCTAGCTGCCTTGGTAGTGACATCAAACAGGTGAGAAGATAGAATAATTGAAGGCCCAATATCATTCCTGTATTAGTTACACTGGTGTGTTCACTTGCAATTGAATTAAACAATGACAGGAGATACATGTCATAGAATATTATTGTGCCTTATATATAAATTATAGTTGAATAACATTACAATATAACTACATAAAGTAAATCATCTTGTATAAAGATATAATATAAAATAGTACATGAGATTTCTTTAAATTTACCTTTTCTTCTTTGACCGGAGAGAAAATATATTAGGGTAATTAAATAAAAAGGCTAGGAATTGGAAAAACTTGCCTCATTTCAAGACTTAGGACTTAAGCTGTTTTACTTTCCTATGCCTCTATTTTCTCACCTATAAAATGTAAATGATATTATTTCTTCATAGAATTATTTCAAAATCACAGCAAGATATTCCCAGCAAAAAAGAACCATTCTTATATACAAACACAACTACTATATGCCATTATTATTTTAATAATAGTATTAGTTATTCTCATAGCACAATTTCAAGAGAAACACTTATAAATGAGTGCATTCATGAAGCCAACATAGTATAATTAATACTTGAATTTATAATAATGGAAATAATTATAAGTCTAAGTAAAACTGAGAAAATGTCATTTATTTGTCTCTGAAATTATAGTTAATGCAGTATGATTTTTGACTCACAAACATACAAGAAATGCTAGGAGCTCTAAAAAAAAAAAAAAAAGCACAGAGCTCCTGATTTTAGCAACTCCAGTGTAAGCAAGATGTCTATACTGATCACTAGTATTTCCATAGCCTGAGGAGCCACAGAGCCTCTACTGACTTTCTGAGAGCTTTGTATTAGTGATGCTGATTTTCATGTCAAATTAAAAATGCCCTGGAAAAGTACTGTCAATAGCAATGCTTTTTAAAACAAGGGAAATAATGGATCCCTAGAGTCTTCAGGACTTTTTAAACTACCTAAACCTGTAGTTAATACTGGGGCAAATGTGTTCACAAACTTATTTTTAATGAAGTGGTTTTAAGGGACTTTCAGAAGATCTCATGTAAACAGCAAAGACCACATAAACCATAAGGCCTCAAAGACAAATGCATTCCTAACCCAATAGTTTCCCCAGAAAATATTTAGTCCAACTTTTTAAATGCCATTGCCTTTTTTTCTTATGGAAACATTACAATTGTATTTGCTATCACAGAGGCTTTTAGAAATAAATTTTCCAGATGTTTCTGACACGGGCATTATCCACCTGAACAAGGGATCAGAAAGCAGGGTAGAGGTCTTTCACTTCCTTTGTTAGGTTGATTCCTAGATATTTCATTTTTCTGGGTGCTACTGTGAAAGGGATTGCCTCCCCAATTTCTCTTTCAGTGAATCTGTTGTTTGTGTAGACAAAGGCTGTTGATTTTTGAGCATTTACCCTGTATCCAGCAACACTACCAAATTTGGTAATTAAGTCTAGCAGTCTCTTGATTGAGTTTTTTAGGATCTATGGGTCTCATTTGACCCTGCTATACCCCTGCTAGGAATATACCCAAAAGAACTTAAAAACTCACATTGGAAAGACAGATGTACACCCTTGTTCATAGCAGCTCAGTTCATGATAGCTCAATCTTGGAAACAACCCAAATGTCCATCAACTGGAGAGTGGATAAAGAAGATGTGGTTTTTTTACAATATGGAGTATTACTCTGCCATAAAGAATGACAAGATCGATCCTTTTAGGTGCAAATGGAGACATCTGGAGGATATACTAATAAGTGAAATCAATAGATCACAGATAGACAATTCCCGGATCTTCTCTTTGGCATGAACACCTGTAGATGCAAATGTGTTCTAGAAAGTAGGACAGCTTTTATAGAGTGGAACATTTCTATAGGAAACTTGGTGTGGGAATGTGATGAGGGGAAGGAATAAATATGATACAGAAAGAAAATAAAAGAGCATGTATAAAGGGGGGAGGAGGGGGGAGTGGGTAGGGATATGGGTAAAAATGAGAATTAACTTGTGGCATATACTGGTATAAATTTCCCAAAGTTATATGTGATTTTGAGATGTATATAAATTGTACCAGTAAAGAATTCAATTTAAAAAAAAAAAGAAAGCAGGGTAGCCCCCAGGTAAAGAACAATCTAAAACAAAATAGCAGGAAATGAATTGCATTGCTAGTCTTTATCTTTGTCTCATGCCCTGTGATCCTGGGTGCTTACAATGTATCCTCTGTGGATGACTGGGCCGTGGAAAACAGGGATTTACTTCCTAGAATGAGTACCAACAAAAACAGGATCTAGACGAAGCCCTGGCAGGAGGCTGGATGCTGAAGGACAAAGTCTGTTTTTGAAACACACGGGAGGAAAAGCAGAAGTCTCTTGTCCTACAGTTCTGTGGGTACCAAACAGCCCTGTTGTGTGGAGCTTCCTCTTAGAATTGGGAGGACCCAAGATTCCTCAAAGTTTAACGATATACTGGGCTCCTGAACAGTCACAGGGTTTTTAATCTATGACTTTTTATTGGAAGTGCATCAAGATGTCTAATAAGCCGTCAATGCAACAACACAATATCACTCATATCTTTTTTTCTTTTTTGAATTTCAATTGGCATGTTGTGTATACACATCATGATCACACTCAACATTGAGAATTTGACATTGAGTATATGACATGGCTTAATTCTCATTTTTCCTATTTCCCCTACCCACCCCACAACCCCCACCTCCTATTACATAAGCTTTGCTGCCCTTTTTTTATCATCACATTTTTCTTACTCAGTTACCTCTCCACCCCATTTTCCTTTGAATATTTTCTATTTCACAATATCCATCATACATTCTAGAACTCATTTACATCTTCAGTTTCTCATACCAAAGAAAAGATATATTTACACATCTGTGACCTATTTATTTCACTCATGAGTATGTACTGAAGGTACGTCCATTTAAGTATAAATGACTCAAACTTAGCTTTCTTTAAAGCAGAGTAATACTCCATTTTAGAGAAAAACCATATCTTCTTTATCCAGTCTCCAACTGATGGACATTTGGGTTGCTTCCAAGGTCTAGCTATCAAAAACTGAGCTGCAATAAACATGGGTGCACATATGTCACTATGCTATGAATCTTTCAATTCTTTTGTGTATATCCTTAGCAGTGCGATAGCAGAGTCAAATGGGACCTCTAATCCTAGTTTTTTCGAACCTAAACTGATTAAGAGAAACAAATAAGGTCACTATATTCTTGTACAGGGAACAATTCAAGAGAAAGAAATAGCAATCTTAAATATTTACTCACCAAATTCTAATGCACTGAACTAGATAAAACAAACATTAAAGGACATGAAAAGTCAGATAAGCACCAATACAATAGTAGTAGAGGACTTCAATATCCTGCTGTCACAAATTGACCAATGGGACAAAAAATCACCAAGGAGCCAGGTGTGGTGGCTCACGCCTGTAATCCCAGCACTTGGGAGGCAGACACAGGAGGATTGCTGAGTTTGAGGCTTGCCTGGGCTACATAGTGAGCTCAGGGCCAGCCTGAACTACAAAGCGAAACCCTGTCTTAAAAAAAAATCACCAAGGAAACACTTGAACTAAAACAAACTCTTGAACAAATGGACTTAATAGATGTCTACAAAGTACTATACCCTACAAAGTCAGAATTTACATTCCTTTCAGCTGCTCACAGATCATTCTCCAAAATAGACCACAAGCTAGTTCTTAGAACAGGTTTAAGTAAATGCAAAGGAATTCAAGTTATCTCCTGCGTACTGTCAGACCATAGTGCCTTGAAATTGGAGCTGAATAGAAAAAGAAATTCCAAGATCTTCACAAACACTTGGAAATTGGACAGCACACTCCTGACCAACCAGTGAGTCACTGAAGAAATTAAACAGTTTTTACTATTAAACGATAACTCGAGTACAACCTACGGGAATCTATGGGGCACAATAAAAGCAGTTCTACGAGGGAAATTCACCCATATCTTTGACCAGTATGATGATCTGTAAACTGTTCAGGTGATCCTAACCCTTTCAGATTTTAATCGAGGAAGCATTGTTAATTCAAGAAGCAGCTAGTCAGTAGATACAGTTTTCCATCTCCTGCAGGTGTACACTATGTCTGCTTATTCTCCTCCAGAAGGATCGGAAAATGCAGTAAGTCACTGGCCTCATACCATGTACTTGAGGCCAGATCAGTCAATTCGAGCAAAGACATGGTATCTGCTACCACAGTGGGGACTGCAACAGGGGATGCTACTGGACCAAATTTGTAACACTATACTGTCATTCTCCCGTCCTAGTACTAACCAGACCTGACTCTGCTTAGCTTCTGAGATCAGGTGCGTTTGGGGTGGGATGGCCTTGGACTTCACTGTCATTCTCCAGGATCCACTTCAAGGAGGGTCCAACTGGTGAATTAAATGGATGTGAAGAGGATCCTCAGTCTGTCTCTTTTAGGTATTCAGGTGTGGTACTGAATTTTATTATGTATGAAACTAAAATAGTATTTGCTTGTGCAGTATTGTTTGCTTTTCATTTATATATAGTAAAATGCACTGGTGGGTAGTTTTAAGTTTTTATGTACATAGAAAGTTTTGTATCCATCACTACAAATAGGGAGCAGAACAATTTTAACCTACTCGATGAATTTGTGTCATTAATTTTATTTCAAACTACAATACAGCACAACACACTACTCATGCACACATGAATAAAAACAAACATTCAAGACCTAATCCCTGGCAACCATTCATCTGTTCTATCTCTTAATATTTCCAGAACATTATATATAAACAACCACATACAGGTGATCTTTTGAGATTAGTCTTCTAACAATAGAATGTTTTTGAAACTAATCTATATTGCATGTACCAGTAGTTTTCAATGCTGAGTAGTATTCCGCTCTGTAGAAGTATCTTAGATTTCCATTTGTTCCTTGCTAAAGTACCTTTGGCTTGTTTCTAGTTTGAGGAAAGTATGTATGGAGGTAGAATAAATAGCTATGTAAATGTTTCTGCATGGATATATATTTAAAATTATTTTCTAGAGTAATGTATTATCTACGACTATCAAGTTATTCTCTTGCAATTTAGTAATTTAAAACAGTGATAAATTATCATTTCCCTGTTTATTTGAGTGAAGGATCCAGCCATAGGGTGCCTGTTTTCTTTTTCAGGGTCTCTCACAGGATATGAGCAAGCTTCAGCTTGTATAAGGAAGGAGACAAACCAAAGTACTTGTATTGGTTCTGAGGATTCAGTTCATCATAGTCTTTTATTTTTTTCTTTTTGAGACAGGATCTTGCTCTGTAGTTCAGACTGACCCTGAGCTCACTAGGTAGCCCAGGCAAGCTTTGAACTCTGCAACCCTCCTGCCTCTGCTTCCTGAGTGCTGGGTTTACAGGAGTGAGCCACCACACCCAGCCATCGTGGTCTTTTGGATCTAAGGTTTCTGTTCTAATTTGGTTGATGGCCCGAGCCTGCCCTTAGCTCCTCACTGCAGATACATCTCCAATGTGTTAGCTTGCTTCATAAAGCCAAGCGAGCAATAAAGTGTGCAGAAAAGATGGCAGTCACAATCCTTTGAAACGTAGCTCAGTTTATCTACTTATATCCACCCCCCATTCTGTTAGCCACTAAATCAGGTCAGGCTCACAGAGAAGGGATTGGATTCCACTACAGTGAAGACAATTTGGGGCCCTGATTGTAAGCCTTCTCACCATAGGTCAATATTCAGGAATGGGAGAGTCAGACCACTGATGAGAAATCCCCAAACTGCATTTCACTGGTAATACATGATGCATGCTGTCTCTCCACACCCTCAGCAGCTCCTGGTATTGTCAGTATATTTACTTCACCGTCCTACAATCATGTACTAGTATTTTACTATGGCTTTGTTCTTCACTTTGCTAATTGCTAATTCCAGTTCATTTTGCCACCTTCCTACATGTAGCCAGCTAGCTTTGTATCTATGTAACTATCCATCTATCATCTACCTATTTACCTCCCTATCTTCTCTAGGAAGTGTCAATGGTTTACCTATTTTAATTGAGTTATTTTCTTATTTTGAATTTTAAGGATGGCTTATATGTGATGAATATGATTATTTTGTCTATGTGACTTGAAAATAGGATCTCCCAGTCTGTGTTATATTTTTATTATCTTATCAGTGTCCTTTGCAGATATATGCTTTTAATCTTGATGAAATCCATTTATCAACTTTTTGTCATATGGATCTTTCTCTTTGCCTAACACAGATTACATATATTATGTCCTGTGTATTCTAAGGGTTCACAGTTTTATATTTAGCATTATGTCTCTTATCCATTTCAAGTAGCTCTGTCAGAGAAAGGAAGCAATTACAGGACCTTCCTACTATGACTGTTTCTCTTTCCTGGACCAAGAAAATAAAGTGAAAGTGGGCAGAGTGCTAAAATATTCCATTCTCCAGTTTACAGTCTCCTGAGTTTGACAGTACCTGGGTAATAAGTACTTAGGAAAAAGAAGTAGGAAATTATCACTTCATCTCCTTCTCGTGCAGCATCAATTTTCCCATGCAGACCTGGCCCTTCCTTTGGTCAGCAGACTCAGTCTGAGGACTGGCTTATATCAGAATGTGGCCAATGACCAATCTTGTATGGGGCCCACAAACTGTTGTCCTAGCCCATCATTCTTGCCTGTCTGTTCTCTTTGTATGAAGCAGTCTCTTCCTGACTGTGTATCCATCCGGCCTTTTTAGGATCTGTGCTATGCTATCAGTCTCTATCTTCTTTAGACGGTCTTCTTCTGTACCTTAACTGGATGACAGTCAGCTTTTTCTTTTATTATGAGATTTGCTGACAACTGACTGCTGAAGGGTTAGCACTTCCAATGGCCACTAGTGTTCAAGGACCTTCTGTCCCTCACGCTGCCAGGCACCCATTTCTGCAGTGGCCCCTGTAACGTGCCATGGTCTAGAGGAGTTGCCTAACGATGCTGGCACCCTTCTCACCAGCTCATTCCCCTCGCTACGGTAAGCTCAGTGTTGCTGGAGTCTGTGCAACACTGTCAATGGATGGGCTTCCCGGCCTCCCCTTGCATATCTGCGTGACACACCCACACTTCCTACCCTTTGGAACTCTTCCTGCATCGTGCGCCTGACAGTTCTGGCATTTCTAACTCACTTAGTATGGGCTATCATTTCAGACTAGTTTTCAAATGTCAGCACAGCAGCATATTAGATCCATCTGCCAGAGCCAGTTCCAAAGCACTGAACTTAAGCAGGGTTCTCTTGGATCAATATGCTTTTCTCAGCCTGACTTCATCTACCATCCACTGATGTGGTGCCCTCAAGAGTCCATCCTGGGTTCACTCTCCTGGAAGGTTTTGAAACTCTTTCTCACATGTTCTTCCTCTGCCTGCTTGACCAGCCCCATCACTGCCTGGGCTGGGCTGAAGCGCCGAGACTCAACCCCATGAGTTTATTGACCAGCGGAGGAGGGGAGGGTCCAGTCTGATATATGTGCCTTTTGTTTTCCTTTTTCTTAAAATGCAGGAGAAGTTGATTCATGACAAATAGGTTACTTCTCCAGGCTCAAGAAGTCCAAGAAGATTCGTGGATTCAGGACTTTCACACATATGAGACCAGATGTAACTGACCCAGGTTTTATGATTCTCCCCTTTCCCAGTCAGAGAACAGTAGAAAGAATGTAATTTGCTGTGAAATTTATCTACTCTTAAATTAAATTGTGCGTTTCCTTACTCGGTTTTCTTTGTCCTCTGGGTTCAGAAAACTTTATTATATGTATTTTAGACTGGTTTTTAAAGTTTACCTTATATTGATGATTCATTACCCAGGGGCTTTTTGTCCTTTTTAAATAAGTTCATGGCTCCCAGAAATACACCCAATTTCAACTTTTAAAATGACTACTTTCCCCTTTCAACATTTAAATAGTTAAAACGTTTTATTAAGGATTTTCTCTCTCACTGATTTTCTATCACAATCTCCTTCTAATATCAACTCTCAAAGATCAGATTCCCTGGGAAATAGATACTGGGGCTCTGAATTTTGAACACAGCAAGGAGAAAAGCAGCACTTGGAAGAGAGGAGTTTAAATGCGATGTAACATGAGATGTTTCAACCAACCCAGTGGGAAGTTGGGGAGCTTGGCGGGCTCTGTAGAGTGATTCCCAGCCTTCTCTTCAGGAACCAAGCAGATGAATGAGCCATATAATGGGAAGAGATACTAAAGGTCCTGAAGTAAGTGTTACACTATGTGTCAGGGTTTTACTTTGGGCAATACTGCCTAGAGGTTAATGGGGAAAGCACCAAAATCAAATTTCCCTGAACGCAGTTTTCACCCTACAACTGGCTACATGTGCGATCTCAGCAAACTTCTCAGAGTTTCCCTTTTCTCATCAGGGAAGTGAGCATGATAATGTTTGCCCCAAGGGCTCATATGAGGATTCTATGTGATCCCTGACAAAAGGACTGCGTGCCTTTTCTAGGCCGTTCAGTACATATTAACTGTTATTACAGATAACACTGAGCTAAGAAGGAGCATGTCAGAAAGAATGGGATTTCATTAAGGGAAATAAAAGTATACAAAATAATTAAATGACCACTAAAACTAAGGCCCCACAAGTCTCAATGATATGAAACTCGAAAGGTCAGAGTGAATAAATCAATGGCCAAGATTTCAAAGAAGTGACACTGAGTCATATAAATGAAGTAATACATGATGCACAAGTTCACTCAACAAATATTATCAATCAATCAGTAAAGACACTTAAGATCATAGATCTCCAGTAAAGTCAATTAGATCTAAATTTATGTTGCAGTGGCTGCTGTAAGTAGTTTCCTATAGCCTATAGGAAAGGAGATTAAGGTTAGAAATGCAATGAGTTCATACATATCAGTATGTTCTGTAAAATAGATGTTATCTTGGAGGCAGTGAGTTTTCTGTGACCTTGGCTGCCCACAGCACCCAAAGAACAAGTTGTTAATTACTGATTCAGGCAGAAAAAAAAGGCAATTGCTGATTTTCTTTTCCACCTAGGCTAATAAGTTAGTAGAAGAAGGGGGGAAAAAAGGAAGAGCCATTTGATTTTTAGCCAGACCTCTCAGCCTTGCTTTATCGAGCAGCAGCAGCCATGGCACAGAGCAGGCAGGATGCCATCCTAAAAATTCAGTAATCCCGGGCATGGAAAAAACATTGTGAAAATCTCTTAAAGGGAAAATACATCCCCAGCCACTGAAGGAGATGGAAACAAAACATAAATAAATTCAGCAGAGTGGTATTTGGATGGCTAAAGTTGAGGAAATGTGGAAAAGAAGGAAATGAGATGAAATAAGAACTAAATCTAATTATCCTTTTTAATTTATCCGTATACAGAAATGAGATGCTGGTGGATTCCCAGGGAAAATTCAGATTCCCACAAATGATTCAGAGCTCAGTTTTAAGTAGCAACAGATAAAAAGGAGCCATGTGGCTAATTTTGGTGTTCGCAGCTAAGAGTTCCTTCAGGGCCCTAAAGCAGTCCAGCTCTTGAACCGCTTTCAAATAAATCATAGAAAATGTCCTTACTGACATGCCAAAACCTGTGGGTCCTGTTTCAGAATTCCTTACACATTCCTCTATTAAAAACTCATGTGGAAGTTTAATGTGATGTTTTTTGTTTGTTTGTTTGTTTGTTTGAGACAGGGTCTCGCTGCTTTGTAGTTCAGGCTGGCCCTGAGCTCACTAAGTAGCCCAGGCAAGCCACCGCGAACTCAGCAATCCTCCTTTCTCTGCCTCCTGAGTGCTGGGATTACAGGCGTGAGCCACCACGCCTGGCACTGTGGTGTGTGGTGTTGATTGCTGGTGGGCGTGAGTCTCCACGCCCAGCATTGTATGTGGTTACTGGGATCGAACCCAGGACCTTGCGGTTGCAAGGCAGGAGCAGGAACCACTGAGCTAAATCTCCAGCCCTAATGTGATGTTTTTAATAGTATTAGTTATTTTTTGGTTTGTTGAAGTGTCTAGAGACTGTCTGTGAAGTCCCAAGACTTAGAATGGGATGTGCTTTCAGTAGAATTAAGAAATTACCCTGCAGTTACCCATTCTAGCATTCATGTGCCTTCATACGGATTGGTGGAAACTTGAGGAGCACTGATAGGACTGCTTATAGGAACACATGCAAGTAATCTTTTCGCTTTCACTATTTATATTGCTAAACAGGTAAATAAAGAAAATGGCCTGGCATACACACTCCCCTGGAAGAACCTGCATCTCCTTATAGAAGATAGATACTATAAAAATGTTAGCTTTCAATTATCACATGTAAATACAGAAGAGAAAGACTGGAAAGAAATTTTTAAAGTGAGATAGAAAATAACAATGCCTCCTACATTAAGCTAGCACTTTAAAAAGTCATTTTAACATAATTTCAGGAGGGATTGATGAAATCTTAATGTAGGACTCCACCTCCAGAATTGCAGGATCCATTGGATTCACTTCTTTGGTAAGATATCTGCCATCAGAACAAACTGGAATTAGGCCACACTCATCTTTGCCATTTTAACTACTGTGGAGAAAGCGCAAGAAATTCCACAAAACCTTGGAAAAATGCCTGTATGCTTAGGGAAACCTCTTCAGGCACAATTCTCAAAGACATGAATAATTTGTATGCATGTCTCCTCCCCCCTCCTTTATCCTACTCCAAATGGGTACATGGGAAATGATGGAAAACCTATCTTGAAGTTGTTTCTGACCTCACTTCATCTGAGCTGAAGCATGACTCTGCTGAACACATGCCTACATGAGACATGAACTGGCTAATCACTGGCCATGTACATTATGTAACAATGATCTATGGGACCCAGATGAGAAGTCTGACGGACGATCACAAGTCTGATGTACTTTATGGAAACAGTGACTTAAGAAAAAAAAAGCGTGAAGGAAGCATCACAGGCAGAACAACACATTTTTCACTTCAGCAGTCTGACATCAATCAGCCTTAATTGAATCAAGACTCAGAAATTTCTGATGTTTCTGTGCATGGATAGACCCTACCCAAATTGTAGACATGTTTTAAATGTAAAATTTCCCTTGAATAAACATACTTATGCCCATCAGCGACATGAAGAAGGCTCAAAATATATCTAGGACATATAACATCAAACTTCATTATTTCATGTCAATTTAGATTCTTATGAACATTAGTAAATTAATGGAGACTCAGAGGGAAAAATGAGAAATGATGCCAGAATATGAGAGTGTTGACTCTGCCCTAGAAATGTCACATCAAAGTCATAGATAAAGGCAGATCTCAAGTGCTGAAATTAATCTTTCTTAAAACATAAAATGAGCATCTTATTTTCTTCAGTCACCAAACTCAGAGATCATTATGGAAATTTTGCTTATGAACTTAATAGACATATAATTCACCTCTCAACATCCTAAGCATTTTTCAAATTCCCAGTAGAGCAAAGGATAATTTTAATATAGATTTAGTATTTTTGTATATTTCACTGATTATGCCTGATTAACAATTTAAAGTAGTGGTCCAATGTCATGTTATGTTTTCTGCACTGACCAACTTCCCAGTCTCCAATTGACTTTATATGAGCAAAACTATGTGAAATGTGGATCCTAGTTGAAATTAAGCATATTTTCCCATCCAAACCTCAGCCCTCTGGCAAATTTAAAAGAAAGTGCATCTTATTCTTCTGCTATAGTCTCCAAAGGCAGCCACAAGATTATAGTTCTGAATGTAGACAGAACTGAGTACATTATGTTCGCTTCACTGTTCTCTGCATAATTGTTGCAACAGGAGTGGTTATCAGTGGGAAGTAGCTGGACAATCAGATGACAGTAATCACAAGGGTGTAATCAAATCAAGAAAGTCAGGAGGGTGGGAAATCAAATGCAAGGCTGTGGATGCTTTCTTTTGGGAGGTCCATGCACACTTTGAATGTGAGTTCTTCAAAAACAAGTAGATAGTCAACTCATCAAAGACAAAATCCTGAAAACTGGCAAGGTGTCAAAAATATCTCAGATAGCAAATAGATAAAATTAGAGGAAGAAAAGACAGCAAAAAAAAGAGAGAAAGATTTCCATGGTGTCTCTTTCAGCGACTCCTAGCAACATTCTTCTGTGAAGTATTAAAATGAGTAACGGTTTTTCATTATTGAATAAATGATTCTAAAGCAAATCAGAATCCTGAGTGATACCAGTTCTTAAGTACCATTGCTAAAATGGGAGTCATTACTTATTTTATGTTCATGTAGGTACCAAAGAAACATGGATGATTATGAATCAGGAATATCCAAAATAAGTAGTAACTGAACATCTTATAGGAAACTCCAAGGCATTCTGAGACCACCATACATCTCATTCACAAATTCCACTTCTCACTTACATAGGATGGAAGCCATGGATGAGTTAGAACTCTTGCACATTGTTGGCAGGAATCCACTATGGTGCTGCAGTTATGAAAAGCCAGTGGAGGGTTCACAATGACTCAACAATATCATTACCATAAAATCCAATGATCTCATTTGCATTATTTGTCAAAAAGTACTGAAATCAGAAACCAGAGGAAATACTAACAGTTCTATGCTCATTGCAACACGATTCACAATAGTCAAAATATGAATTGACCTAAATGCTAATTGATAGACAAATAGACAAAGAATGTGTGGACAAAGACTAGTATGCAACCTTAATAAAAATATGAAAATTCACAATACATGAAAAGGTTGAACACTGAGAACAGGATGAGACATACTGCATGATTCCATTTATATAACCTTAAACTCATGAACTCAAAGAGTGAAATGGTGGCTTATAGAGGCTGGGGATGTTGAGCTGAGGAGTCACTTATCAACAGCTATAAAAATTCAGTTAAGCAGGTGAATAGCTTTTTTTTTTTTTTGAGACAGGGTCTTGCGTTGTAGTTCAGGCTGGCCCTGAGCTCACTATGTAGCCCAGGCAAGCCGCCGCGAACTCAGCAATCCTCCTGCCTCTGCCTCCCAAGTGCTGGGATGACAGGTGTGAGCCACCACGTCCAGCATTCAGGTGAATAGCTTTTGAGATTTACTCTACAACGCTGAATTTATGAGTAAGAAAGTATAGTACAACTAAAAATTATTGAGGATTGACCATATGTTAAGTGTTATTGTTACAATAAAATAAGATTTGCATGTGATTTTGATGATATGGTAGTAATGTAGAGTCAGTTGTTTGTGTCTGAAAATCCATCCACTAAATAAAAAATTAAGATGTATCATAATCCAAGTATATTTAATTTTTAAAACTTTTATTAGTAGATATTTGGAGTTTCAAATGATTGTAGTCACTGAGGTAGTTAGTACATCCACATAACACCTCCTCACCCATTTTACTGCCCCTGAAATTCTGTATAAAACCTAAGGGAAACAATACAAAGTCAGAACCAGCTGAGAGTATAATAGTCAATGATTCCTACAGATAGAAAAAAATGGAGAGAAATGATACATGTGTACTTGAAGATGGGTCATTTTAATTTCTGCCTCATGGCTGTACAATGTGAAATGAATTATGGAATTCTCAAGGCTTCACAAAAAAATTAGCCCCTTTCCACCTGCAGAGCACACTGCTGATTTTATATCTCTTCCTTTCTTCAGAAGCCATGTCTCTGGTTAGGCGAACTGCAGCCTGTTGAAATGTGCTTATTCTCAATTTGCACAGGGTATCAGAGATTCAACTAAAAAGTGCAGAGCATTCTAGAATGACCAAATGCTTTTATCTGTACCTGACTAGGGCATTATCAAATATCCCAAGTTGGGTATCAGTTTTCTAATTCAATCAGGCAAAACTATTGAGATTTTATCCCTTTTGCCTCTTCAAATCAGGAAGAATATCTGCTATTAAATCATTATTTCAGTGGGTTTTTATCACTAAGCATCTTTGAGCTTACAAATACCTCTTTTGATATACATTCTCCAAGAGGATTAAATAAAAATAAATATGGAAGAGAGGTAAGCAGGCTCCAGGGGTAAAAACAAATAAAATGCCATGTGCTAGTGACCAATTAATTTTGTCTGACCATTATTTATTTATTTATTTTGTGGTACCAGGGATTGAACTCGGACCCTAGTGCTTCCAAAGTAGGTATGGTACCACTTGAGCTAAATCCCCAGCCCTATATTTATGTGTTTTTATAAAAGAATTTACAATAATCATTAGGATTAAAGGAGGTCTGTTGGTTTCCTATGATTAGATATTCCCCTAAAGAAGTCTTACATGGTACTTCTATGTGGGAGTCAGGAGGACACACCCAGAACCCTCGTGGCAAACTCCAGTCCCCCATGGGTCCCACAGCAAAAGGATTAACAACCAACAAACAACAAAACTGGAAAAAGCTGAGCCCAGGCTAGCACAAGCAGAAAGGGCCAATCCCCTGAGTGTGCCTCACCCTTATTTGGTACCAAGCCTTCACGTCCAAAATCCTACCATGCATAAAACTGGGCAATTATCCACAGTAATCCCTGTAGTTGGAGATTCCGAAGGGAGGGCAAATGTTTTAAATCCCAGTAAATCCAAGTAAGCAGGTTTTATGGCCAATAATCCTAGGGCAGTAATCCTTGTAGTTTAAATCCCACAGGGCAGGGCAGATGTCCATAATAATCCCAGTAGTTGAGCCCACAGGACAGGGCAGACATCTGTACAGTTTAATAGTCATTGCTAATTATTTTGCAATTTAAATTATAAAATGAGACAGATTCATCTTTACTGCTAGATAGATTTTTATTACCTTTTGGCTTTCTCTGTGACTAGCAAGATAGGTGCTATAAAAGAAGGGCTCAAAATTCCTTACCTTCTTAGTTTGAAATCAAATTATATTGAATTACTGCAAATAGACAAGTTAACTAGTAACCATAGAAGGCCTCTGGCACTGCAGAATGTCTTGAATCTAAGACAGATTTTTCCACACAACCCCAGAAAGGAGAAAGTCCTTAAACATAAAGAGGGCCTATCAAAATGGTAACTATAAAGGAGAAAATAAAAAATTCACAGACATCTTTTACACGACCAAACATAAGCCTTTGTATTTTCCTTAAGCACTTGTTGATGTGAATGCCATGACAAAGTGTCAGAGGTTAGCTCTCCAAATGACATGATACTCCATATTCATAAGTATCTGGATTCTATGTGAGGCTCACCGGAAAGGACAATGGAATGCAAAGTAAAATACAGAGCGTATTTTCCTCCTTCATACACATGCGCGCACGCGCACACACACACACACACACACACACACACACACCAGTACTCTCACAGGATTACTGGCATGTTAAGGTTTGCCTTTGATTCTCAACTGATTCACCAAAATCACTATAAAGCAATTCAATTTTCAGAAAATTTTTCACGAAAGGAGTAAAAACAATGGATAGGAAGGCAGTATGGGGAGAGGGGGAAAGAGAAAGTAAAACTAATTGAGATGTAGTCAGTATATGTGCTAATTTTCCAAAGACTGTAATTGCTAGGTACTGCAAAGACACACCAACAGTAAATATATTTTAAAAGATAGAAACTTTACTCATGCAGAGAGCCGTTCCCCTGAATTACTAAAATTATATTCATTTCAACATGAAATGTAATGAATCATCTGTCATGCCAAAATGCTGTGCTATTTAGACTTACTGAGGTTGTCAGTTTTTGGTTTTATAAAACATTAACACAATTTAGACAGATTCTAACATTTGAACAATTTCTCAACTTTTTGCAGACAGTCTCAGACTGGTGACAGTCTCACCCCTAGCCGGGGACTTGCCTTGGTGGCCATGGAAGTCTGTTTTCTGCAAAGTGTTTGTTCTATATGTATCTATATTTCTTTAGCATTGTAAAGTTAAAACGTGATGGCTGTATCCCCTCAGCTCAGTGAAAAGAAGATGGGAAATGAGCCTGTCTATTCACTTCGACAGAAACAACTAGAGTTTTTTCCCTTTATTTTTTTTCAACTCATGGTACATGAGTTGACTTACACCAGTCTGATTTACAAGGAAAAATGTTGACATGAAATTAGAACAATGACCCATTAATCAAATGATAAACCTCCCAAATGAGTACCTACTCTTACTAATAAGCTTAGACTTATTATAGTTTGTATGAATAAACTTAGGCTTATAGTATTATAAAATATCATAGAGCATGTGGTTTGAAAACACATCTATTTCACACAGTTCTGGAGAGTAGAAGCTTAAAATCAGGGTTTGGGGTTCTGGTAAAAGCCCCCTAACTACCTGCCAAAGGATTTATTTTCAAATGCAATTACCTTGGGGGCTTAAAGCACCAACAGACACATTGTGGAGTAACACACACAACTCATACCTTCCATACATCAACAAGACCATCCAATTATACACAAAAGACTGGCCAAAAATTCCCTTATTCATGGGGAAAGTGAGAATGGGTATTGAACAGCTCTGGAGACATCACACCATACTGCTGAGAAATGGGGAGTCTCTGACTGGCAGTTGTCAAAGCCAGTGGTTTATTTTAAACAGTGTTAGTTATGATTCTTATTCCCCTGGATAGCTAATCGTTGTCCATTAAAAAGGCCTACTTCGGAGTGATCAGGTAAGAGAAATAGTTAACAGAGCTCTCCCTGTAATTTCCATGATAGGAAGAAAAGACATCCAGAAATTAGCACAGAATATTAGCTAAAAGAAAGGCCCTTCCAAAATCATGGTTAGTAAATAGCAGAAATGCAATATAATCCTTGAACAAACTCATAGGAAAGAACTAAGAAGGCTTTAGTGGTTAATAAGTGCTCTGAGTAAAGAAATGGATAACTTCACAAAACAAAACTGTCACAATAGATTCCAAACGTCTCCAAGAAAATTTTAATCCTAGCCTTAACTGTTTCTAAAATGGGAGTAGTTAAGAATCATTACTAAATTTTAACGGACAAAAAAATCAGAAGGTATATCAGAAACCAACTTACATGCTATAATTTTTCTTAAGAACATTGAGAAATGTAAACGTATATGAAACTGTATATATTTCCCATGACTGACTGCATAATCTGCCTCTTTCAGGACCTTTTTATCTAAATTCCTGAATTACAATGTGCCATCCTATGATTGCTCACCTCTTACTGGCTGCACCAGATGGATCCTTTCTGTGAGCTGCAATATTTTGGGACCCAGATTAACAAAACTATCAGATAACCTTCCTTATGATGTCATTTTAAAAATTTATTTCTTAGTATAACAGTTATTCAAAATAAAAAAAGTTAATAGCAGTGACTAAATAAAAATTCTAACAATTCCCATAGAAGAAAATAAAAGCAGCAAAGCTGCCAGTTCAGAGGTAAATGATATCCATGGCCAGTGATATAAATATGTGGAATTCTACTATGTACCTTATTTAACTTCAGGATAACGTAAAGGCCCCATGTACATATTCTCACGTCACAATGAGCTCAGTGTGTCAGTGTGTTTTTTTAGTTTTGTTTTGGTTTGTTTTCATGTGCTTATTTTTCTTCTTTGGTGAAGCATCTGCTCAAACCTGATCTTTTTTTTTTTTTTTTTTTTTTTTTTTTTTTTTTTTTTTTTTTTTTTTTTTTTTTTTTTTTTTTTTCTGAGACAGGATCTTGCTTTTTAGTTCAGGCTGGCCCTGAGCTCACTATGTAGCCCAGGCAAGCCTGGAGCTCAGCAATCCTCCTGCCTCTTTCTCCTGAGTGCTGGGATTTCAAATGTGAGCCACCACACCCGGCACTGTGGGGTGTGGTACTGAGTGCTGTTGGGCATGAGTCCCCATGCCCAATATCATATCATTGTATGTAGTTACTGGGATCAAACTCAGGACCTTGAGCTTGCTAGACAGGTGGTGGAACCACTGAGCTAAATCTCCAGTCCTGTGTCAGTGTGTCTTTAAGGTACCACTAGACAAAGGAAGACCCAACAATTAGGGCTAAATGACTTAGCTACAGTCATCTATAAATGTTGCTGTTACTGTGGAAAAAATTAAATATCCCAAAGTGACTGTATGAGTTTGCTGCCTTACCTGAGAACGTCTCAGAATACAGCGTGGGTATGTGAGGGATGCTGTAGTAGTTAATGCAGGGTTTTGAGCCATGTTTGAATCCTGACTTGACTAACTGTGCAATCAGTTTAAATTTCTACCTTGCAATTAACTTTTTTATATGTTCACTTACTCAATTTTAAAATGGATCTGACAATAACATATATCGTAGAACTGTTATAAGAATGAATTTATCTAAGGAAGTCTACATACAAAAAAAAATCCTTAATACTTAGCTCAAGAAATGTCAACCATTTTCATTACTATTTAACACAATATATAATACAATGTTCCTTTTTTATAATTTGAGTAGGTCTAGATAGCATTAAAGGCTCAAGAAGAGTTTAATGTTGACGTGGTACAAGTATTGACATTTCCTCATTCCTAACAATCTGAAGCATCGAGTTTTAGAATCTTATGCAGAGATTCCGGTGGGTCCTTCCTCCCAGGACCCAACATAAACAGGACTGGGTCTTCCATGCTGTCCTTTCTTAAAACAAAATCCTTGTTTTAATTAAAGCTTAGTCATGCAACTAGTTGTAGTTTCCAAAAAAAATAACATCTCTATATCTTTAGTGACTAACTAAATACAAAAAGAAATGCAAGAAGCTAGCCAAGCTTTTGATTGTAGACATGAAGGTTTTCCAATCTACTCAATTGCCTGGCATCTTGCTCGTGCTCATTTATCACGAGGAAAATGTAGTAAGATTATGATGACTTTGAGAAAGAAATTGCCGAAAGAGGAAAAAACAGTCCATGTTGTGAGCTTTTACAGATCCGTATCTAGTTTACTACATTTATTGTATTTTACTGAACCACTTCATACTGTTTTTAGTTAAAAGCTACAGTTTTACAACAGGATGTAAAGCACATGAATTTCAAAATGTGATCACTGTCCAGCTCAGCATTAACATTAACATGATCTTTTGGACAGTTTTATGATGATGTTAGCTATGCATTTCTAGCTATTGTGATGATTATTTTCTTAAGCTTTGACAACATTTGTAACAATCTTAGGGTTTACATATCAACTATGGCAGCTTGTATGCCTTATTGCTATGTTTCTCTATAAGCAAAAGAGGCTTCTCCTAAACCATGAATTTGGGGAAAATTCACATGACTTGCTTTGGGGAATGGAAAGGAAATGAAGAGGAGACGTACCCCACAGAGGCTGAACTAAAGGTGTACTTTGATTCTGCCTGTCACCAACCCAACATGAGCAAAACATGCCACATTCTTCCACACCCTGACACGGTGAGGTTGTTACCACAAGAACTGACTAATACCCTAACTTATATCTTCTTTTTTTCTTTTTTTGAGACAGGGTCTCACTTTGTAGTTCAGGCTGGCCCTGAGCTCACTATGTAGCCCAGGCAAGCCTCGAACTCAGCAATCCTCCTGTCTCTACCTCCCGAGTGCTGGGATTACAGGCATGAGTCACCATGCCTGGCTAACTTATATCTTTTTGAAAATTTCTTTCACCTCTTGTTTACAATCTCCATGTACAATCCCATAATAATGTTATAAATAGTAGGCTTAAAATATATTCTGAATTATTTTATGTATAATCTCACTTCTCAAGAAAAACTAGGCAATGGCCTCAGATATTAAATGAAAGTAGTAGATTCTATTTATTTCCTAGAGGTGTAGAAAGGAAGACACAAAGACCCTCAACCTTGTAGAGACCGAGTGTCCAAACTACCATCAGAAATCCTCTTATTTATTCCAAAATGCCAAGACTCCAATTAAGCCTGAATATTGAGGTTTTAGTTTAGAAAATAAAAACAAAAACAAAAACAAAAAAACAAACAAACCTGTTATCCAGTGGAGCAACCTGGCTCCTGGGCTGACAGAGGACTGTGCTCACCTATGTGAATACACATGCCACAGGTTCAACAGCACTGTTATCAGTAGACCTGAACCTGACACTTAAACAAGAAGGATCAAAAACAAAAAAAAAAAAAACACCCTGAATCAGTGCAGAACCCAATATTTTCCTAACGCTTCTCATGTTAGAATCAATGGGTAGAGACTCAAATCTACAATAGGGTGTCTTGCAGACTTGAATTTGTTTCCTTACTTTTGTGATTGGCAACTGTCACCTAACACAGACATCATTTCATTTGGTATCCAAATAGCTTAGTCAGCTGAAAAACTTGCCATTAAAACAGGCCACGTGAGCCCGTAGTTAGTCAGTACAAAACTAGAGATTCAAAACCACACCTTCGTTGGCCAAGCCCAGGGCATAGTCCGCAAATAAACGATCACTTCTGAGAAACAAGCGAGGCCATGTTCTGTGAGTGCACTACAAGGGACGGGATTCTGTGAAACAACAGAGACAAGAACTGAAATAGTTGCTGCTGCGGGAGGGATTCTCTCAGCACAGTCTAAGGAAGGATTCCTGGGTTTGATAGAATACACATTCAAAACATGATAACGTATTGTGGCCCTCCCATTTTTCCTATTCCCCAGCAATAAAGAACTATGCTGTTTCCCGCTCTCATTAACACGGAGTAGGATAAATCGTTTTCTAATGCTGACTGCATTTGCCTGAAAAAGCACATTCCATTTCATTTGTACTCATTTGGCTATTTGTCCTGACACAGACATTATGTGAATCTTCATTCTATGTGTGCCCGCTGCACCTTCCCTTGCACGCTCCTGAGAGGATCCCTTGGAGTCCATGGCAGACTGAGGCCCAAACTCCCTGCACATATTTAAATCCATAAAATCTCAACCCCCTTATAGAATATGGCACAAAATTTGTCCACAGTCTAGACACAGCCAATCGCTAGATGACCTGGACTGCCTAATACAGGGTACAGACTACACAAGCTGCTATGATACTGTCCTGTCTTCAGCCATAATGATAAAAACTCTGTTTCCAGTATACCCACAAGTTCCAAATACTTTCATTTTGTATTGAACCAAATCTGGTACCAGAATCACAGACACAGAAGAGAAACCATACGACTTCTCCCATGGCACTGTACTGAAAATGGCTTCAGCATCTAGTATCACGAAAGAAGGATCTGCTCACCACAAAGTAGTGTAGATTGCTGGCTTGTCAGCCTCTTGACATTTTTCAGTTTTTCATCCTTTCACCTGTCTTCTAAATTCGCCCTGGAACTATGTGCCTGCCTGTTACTCCATACCTACCAGGACCCCAGGATCCAGAGTCACTCATTTTCAGTTGAGCACATATCTCTGTGTGCTGCTTTCAGCCCAGGTCACCCTGTCTTCCCCATCCCCCAACCTCTTCTGCTCTGACATATGGAACTCATGGCTCAGCATAAGGAAACCCCTCTTCCCCTCAAGCCCTATTTTGGTTTATCCCTTTGGCTTCTTCTCCTCACCTAGCTAGGGACTCGATGTGAGAGCACAGCAAAAGCGGAATTCTCTTACTGTGAGAAGGTTCTTGCTTAAAGTCCAAGGGCCTTGGTGTCTAGAGATGAAGTGATCATGCCTTCCTCCCTGTGCATTTTATTTCAACTCTTTTGGTGCCTTCCTCTTTTGAATCGAATGCTACCAAACTGCTATACCTACCTCCATTTTTGTTGCCATTGCAATTTATGTTGTCTTCTCTCCCTGTCTCCCTCTCTCTCTCCCCCTCTCTCATTCACTGGCTCTATATTTTATTCAGCAATTCACTATTCCCCATCACTGATATTCTTATAACCCTTCCAAGTAATTCAACATTAATCCACTTTGAGCAACTTGAAAGAGGAGAAATTTATTTGTGTTCACAAGTTTTAAAGGATTCAAATCATACTTTGCTGACTGCAAAGCAGGAAAGGCATGACGGAAGGGTCTCCTCTCATCATGGTGTGCAGGGAGCTAAGAACAGCATTTTAAGGTTAACCACCAATAAAACTATGAAGAGTTGTAGGTAAATAAAAATTTGGTTTTTGAATTTTAAAGAAGAGAGAGAGAGGACCATGAGAAGGAGATATACCTTTCCAGGTTCCGTGTCCAGGAAACTGTCTCTACTAAATAGGTCCTACCACATAAGGCACACTCAGTTATGGGTTGACTCACTGGTGTGTATACCACCCCCATGATCCAGTCATCTCACAGAAGCTTCACCTCTGAATGTAGGAGAGTGGGGTGGGGTTTCAGATCTAAACTATAACAACACTAGTTTGAATGACTCACCGCATACACTGTTCTTTCCGTCTTCCCTCCCTTCTTCCAATCACTATCTCTGCTTCTAACCCCACTTTAACCTTCTCAGACCCTCGCCCTTGATTCCATCTTCACCAGTAGACTCAAAACCTCACAATCTTATTGTGAAGCACTCTGTTTTCTCACAACCACACCTTATTTTTCAAGTATACTTGAACTCCTTCACTCCTACCTACCATTTTGCACTGTCAGCTGAACATATCAATGGTTAACTTCATTATTCATAATGGTTTTTATTGTATCTTTCCAGGTCGGCTTGCTTGTGCTGCCTTGAAGAGTACCACAGACAGAACATCCTGTGCAACAGAAATTTCTTTTCATATAATTCCAGAGTACACAAGTCCAGCATCAAGATTTCAGAATGGTTGGCCAGTCTCTCCTAAAGCCTATCTCCTTGGAGAGTAGACAGACATCTTCTGCTACTCTCTTCATTCAAGTTAACAAGCATGTCTCAGATGAGTACTTAATACTTATGGACAGTTTTAACTCTTATTTTCTGAGAAAGTCTTATTTTGTTTTGGCCCACATGGGATTTTACTCAGGGCCTTTGCCTTTAGCTACAGCTGCACATCTTTTCTAATATTATATTGTTGTTGCTTTGAGGCAATATCTTACTCAGTCTCTATGTTGCTCAGGCTGGCCTTAAACTTGCAGTTCTCCTGCCTCAGCCTCCCAGGGTGCTAGGATTACAAGTGTGATCCACCAGGCTGGCTGAAATAATTATTCTTTCTCATATCCTCAACTTTCATCACCATCTCTTCTTACCACATTCTTACTACTTCCTTCATTCTTACCACATACCTACTTCCTCCTACACTGAGAAAAGAAAGAGGCTCTGAGAACCCTTAGAGAACCACCCCTGCTCAGTGACATACCCATGGCAATATGGACACCACCAGCCATGCTTCCTGTAGAGTGATGTCTCCTACGGCCAACTCTTCCACATTTTCTAGATCCCAGCTTCTTTTGCCTCCTTACGAATAAACCTCTTTGATCAATTTCTATTTTCTATGAGTTCTAGTCCATTTCAACCTAAACATAGCATAGTTCATTCGTTTTAAATTGAATTCTTTATTGGTATGTTTTATATACAGCTCACAATCACACTCAGCACTGGGGAATTTGTACCAGTATATGACACGAGTTAATTCTCATTTTTAACCATATCCCCACCCAACCTACAACCCCCATACCCTATATACATGTGCTTTCTTTTCAACTCATATTTATTTTCCCCTCATTACTTTCCCCTACCACATTCCCTTTGAATATTTCCTATAGCATAGTTCATTTTACAAAGGCCTTTGTATCTACCTCATGCTTCTTCATATTTTCTCTCCCCTTCAAACTGAAATTTCTGAACTTCCTCCTGACCCATGTCCTTCTCAACCCACTTTGACCAGGCATCTGGTCCTGTCATTCTTCTGAAAGTGCCCCTCTTAAAGTCCCCAGCTGTGTCTGTATCCCCAAAATCCACCAGTCTCTTCATGGTGTTCATGTCACTCAGGTCCTGGTGGGATTCAGCACAGTTCACTGCTCCACAATTAGTCACATTTGCCTTCTGCCTGGCTTCCGACTCTTGGTTTCTACTTCCTCACCAGCCATACCTGTCTTCCTCTTTATGATGGCTTACTGCTCAAGTTGGAATCTTTACAGTGCTCTGAGAACTGTTCTAACCCTCTCCTTATCTCTTTCTGCACTATCTGTTAAGTTTTATCTCCAAGTCAAGGACTTTATGTGATCCATATGCTAACAAATTCCAAATTTATTGTCCTAAGCCCTGAATTCGGATATTCAACTACTTCTATTTCTTGTGTACCTACACATGTGTCTGAAAGGTCCTTCAAGCTTACAATTATGTAAACAGAATTCTTTTTTTTTTTTTTTTTTTTTTTTTTTTTTTTTTTT